>LKNJ01001720.1:86668-108705 GCA_002120245.1 Maccullochella peelii
AGCCTGGTTCTGCTCGAGGTTTCTGCCTGTTAAAAGGGAGTTTTTCCTTGCCACTGTTGCTTGTGCGTGCTCTTGGTGGGAATTGTTGGGTCTCTGTACACATAAGGAGTCGGTCTAGACCTGCTCTTTATGGCAAAGTGCCCTGAGTTGTTATGATATGGCGCTATATAAATAAAACTGAATTGAATTGAATAGAAAGGTGTCTGGATAAGATGGACTCCTGTGGCTAGCTGGCCTAAAAGACTATCCTAAAGCTGTGACCTTCCTTTCTGAATGTCTGTGAAGGACCTTCTTAACGTCTTTGACATACCGTATTTAAGGTCTGTAATGGAATTTTCTAAACCTTCCAAAGATCTGCGACAGACCTTTTTGAAGGTTTGTGATGGACCTTCCTAACGGTCTTCAATGGGCCTAATTAAAGGTCTGCGATGAAGCTTCCTAAAGCTCTGTGTCAGATCTTTTTAAAAGTCTGTATCGGACCTTCCTTAAGGAATCTGACAGACCATGTTAATTGCCTGTAAGATTTATAGTTAAATCTCTTGGGTTTACCCTGAGGTTCTATTTTGGTATGTAGGACGTTGACAAAAGTTGGGTTTAAATACAGATCTTACACTTGCTAGGTGAGAAGTTTCTTTAAGCAGTGGACCTGGAGATGTAAAGACTGAGGCAATAATTTACGTTAAACATGAAAAAGTAATTCTATGCTAACACAGAAACAAAGCCCCACCAGCTCACCTGGTATTCCCAGCCTTTAATGCCCCTCTTGGTGACCGGCATCTTGTTGACTTTGGCCCAGTAGCCAGTGCCTTTCTCCCTCTTCTCCAGCCAGTAGCCAATAATCATAGAGCCGCCGTTGTCTCTGGGGGGCTCCCAGGTTAGGGTCATTGAGGTCTTGGAGTACTCTGAGATGGTTGGTTTCTCTGGTGGACCAGGAAGGCCGAATGGGTCTGTGATCTGGACTTCCTCCGTCATGCAGGGATCAGATTTACCGTAGCGATTCTCAGCTCTAACCCGGAACAGATAGGTCTTGTTGGTATCCAGGTTCCACACCTGCAGGAGAAGGAGGTGGCATTTCCATTAGAGTCTAAAGGGGCTTTAAAGGACTATGACAACCCCGTTATCATTATTATTATTGTTGTTGTTATCAGGACATACCCCGTATCTCCTCTCGATGATGCTATTGGTAACCTCCTCCCACTGTGGTTCAGGTGGAGCTTCCTGTCCCTCTTCCAGCTCTGGCTCCTCTGTCACCACGTCCTTCTTGTCAATAATGTAGTTGGTCAGCTCGCTGCCACCATTATCCAGTGGTGCGTCCCACTGGAGGTAGCAAGACTCCGCCTTGATGTTGGACACTGCCACATTCCTGGGTGGAAGTGGCCGGTCTGAGAGGAGAGCAAAATACAGTTAGTACACATTATATTTTACATAGCAATAAGCACACCCTGTCTTTTCTGCCTCTGGTTGAGTGAGTGGCATGTTTCAACTCACCCAGCACCATGACATAGATGGTGTGCTTGGCTGAGCCCATGTTGTTGGAGGCAGACACAGTGTAGCTGCCGCGGTCCCTCCTGTTGGCTGCTGGGATGGACAGCGTGGTCTTGCAATTCATCCTGCCGGTCACCTCCGTCTCCATCAGCAGAGTCTCAGTGGGCTTCTCGATCACCACGTCATCCTTGGTCCACTCGATCTTAGGGATGGGGAGGCCCAGGACATCAGCGGGGATGTCAATGGGCTCTCCCTTCTTCACAGTTATTGAGTCACCCTTGAAGTGCTTCAGCATGTGGACCTCAGGAGCCACTGAGAGGGACAGGACGGGAACAAAATAAATCAGCAAGGAAAACACTAGTGCGCACCATTAGCATCCTGCTGGTTTGACCCTATTCATTGTTTTTTAAAAATAAAATTCTCTCAAGAAAATCTGCCTTGGTCTTTTTCTTGAATATAAAAGAAGGATTAGGGGTCTCTAATACCTTCATCGTCTTGGATGACCACAGTGAATGGGATGGATGGCTCGCTCTCTCCGATTAGGTTGGCGCACTTGATCCTGAACTCATACATCCAGTCCTCATCCAAGCCCTCCACAGTCATGGTCATGTTGGGACAGATCTCTTTGTTGCAGGGCTCGAAGGCCTGCTGGTCCTGCTTCTTCTTCTCAACAAAGTAGCCAATTACTGGGCTGCCACCATCATTACGAGGTGGTTTCCAAGCAAGTGTGATGGAGTTCTTGGTGCGCTCGGTGTAGTGGAACTTCTCAGGGTATGATGGTGGGCCTGCAGATCACCAAAGTAATGATTAGTTTTAAGTACAAATCCACCTTTCAACCAAGACCACTTATCATTCTCCTAAACAATGAAGTATTGGTCTGCTCACAAGAAAGAATTTTAGGCATTTATTTCTGAATGAAAATTAAGTGATTTTAGGACTCACCCTGTGGGTCCACAGCCTTGATGAGTCCCAGCTCTACGGGCGGGCCCATGCCATACTTGTTCTTGGCAATGACACGGAACATGTACTCCTGTCCCTCCATGATTCCCACGCACTCGCACTTGGACGAGGTAGTTTCAACGGGCTGCCTCCATGTGTGCATCTTGGCGTCTCTCCGCTCCACGATGAAGCCGGTCAGGTCGCTGCCTCCATCATCCTCGGGGTCGTCCCAGTTCAGGAAGATCATCTTGCGAGTGACAACAACAGGCTTCAGGTCTGTGACGGGTCCAGGGACATCTGAAGATAAAACAATATTATCTTTCTGCGTTCATTTTTATTTCAAAGCATAAGTTAACCGTCGGGTTTTATCATCAAGTCCTGCCTTCCTCGACTTCCACTCACCCATGACTTCCACTCTGGTGGAAGCAGACTTGATGCCGCTGGGGTTGCAAGCGGAAATCTGGTATTTGCCGCAGTCCTTCCTTTGGACGTTTGTGATTGAAACAATGCTGTCATTGCCCTCAGTGAGGATCTCAACGCGGTCCTTGTCAGTTTTGCTGTCGTCCTTGGTCCAGGTGATGAACGGGTAGGGTTTACCTGTGACTGTAGCAGGTACACGGAGTGTCTCGCCGGCTCTGATGACCACGCCATTCTTGACGGACAGGTCCAGTTCAATCACTGGCAACTCTGTGGAGGACAACCAGCAACAGAGGAAAGAAGTCAACAACAAAAAAATGCTATGAGATTTCCATCAACACTAAATTTGAAACATTTGACCTAATGAAATCCCAATTTCAGTCTCTTTAGTTTTTGTTCAGTCTTGGGGTTTTTTCGGCTGACCTGCAGGATTCCTGACAAACACAGACTCTGTGAATCCTGGTGTTCCCTCTCCAGCAGCGTTGCAGGCAATGACTCTGACCAGGTATTTGGCTCCCTCTCGGACTCCATAGACAGTGAATGCCCGGGTCTTCCAGGGACGCTCTGTAGACCTGGACCAGTCCTTGGTACCAGCCATGGCCTGAAGAACACCACAGAAACATTAGTCTGAACTGAAATCAAGACGGTTTAATATTCAACGAATATGAACCTGCAGCTACACCGAGGCAGGAAGCGGAAAACACGTGAGTAAAGCTGAAAACGTATCAGAGGTGACTTGATGATCTGACCTTATCCACATGGTATCCCAGGATCTCTCCTCCACCATTGTCGGCAGGTGGGTCCCACTCCACGTCGATGGAGTGATCGGTGGTCGCCACCACTCGGGCAACTGGAGGTCCAGGAGGTACTGCAGTGTCACAAATAAACACAGATGGGACATGTTAACTATGGGACTGACTATATTTCCATGGACATAAGTATCCTGATCATGACTCTTATGATGCTTCTTCATGATTCTTTTCTTTTCTCCAAGTTTCTGATTACTGCCTGTGGCAGTATTTTCGACTAGTATTTCTAAATATGTAATTATTCCGAAGAAAGGGAGACCAAATGGAGATGACCAATTATGACAACCAAACATTTGGTGATGCCAATTATTTTCCTCCACTTTGATGAATATGGAAACGTTGATCAGAGAGTCGTACTGAACACAGAGTATAGAACAGTTTACGTACGAATTGGAGCCTGGGCCGTCTTGGGTTCGGAGGGGGCGCTGAACTTTCCGGGGCCAGCCTGGTTTTCAGCCGCCACCCTGAAAATGTAAGTGAACCCCTCCAGTAGACCTTCAACGTTCAGCTCAGTGTCGGGGACGATGTTCCTGAACACCAGGACAGAAGGGAACATTCAGAAAACACAGCAAAAGATTTTTCGGTAAAATGGTATCAATATGATATTTCCCCACACATCAGGTAATACCCACTTTTTTAGTCTTAGTTCAAATTTAAGTAGAAAAAGCATTTGATGTTGTGTTTCCTCACCTGTTGACACGTGTCCAATGTGAGCTGTTGATCTCGCGGCGCTCCACCCAGTATCCCAAGATGGGGCTGCCGTTGTCGTTTGGCTCGTTCCAGGTCACCAGCATGCTGTGGGCCGTAATGTCGTCAATCTCTGGCTTATCAGGAGCCTCGGGAGTTTCTGAGGAGGACGAACAGATGGGACAGCAGAAAAAAATGTGAGTGAGTGAGATATGTTATGTTTTTTTTTCTTTTGTTTTAGCCATGTAATGAGCATTTTTTGCAGTTTTAACACTAGAAAAAACATTACAAAAAAACATCATTACTACTGTATATCTTTAACATCACTCAGTGTTTATTCCTTCCTTCTTGACTTGTTAAGAAAACATTGTACAATAGGTCTCACGGCCTCAAAACGTTTATAGCTTTGTAGGGAGTGATTGTTTTTGGTAAGCTAACAACAATGATAAGTTTACAGAAATGTACGCTAACTAACATGGTAAGCCAACAAAAAGAATTTTATTTGTAACCAAAAAAAGTATTAAAGTATAATTCATATATTCAAAACATACTTTAAAAAACAATTAATTAATTTAATTAATTATTTATGTTAAAACATATCAACTAAACCCAAAAAAACAAAAAATTAGCTCGTAGCATGAACAGAAGTAATAATAAACAATACCGAAAGGATTCTTGGCAATGAGTGGTTTGGAGACGCAGTGTGGACCAGCGCCGAACTTGTTCTCGGCCAGGACCCTGAAGATGTACTCCTTTTTCTCGATGAGTTTGGGCACCAGGTAGCGGCATCCTCTTAGTGTGGAGGTGACGCAGCTCCAGCCGATCTCCAGCTTCGAGTTGTCCTTTTTCTCCAGAGTGTAGTTGAGGATCTCACTGCCGCCGTCATCCAGAGGAGGATCCCACTTGCAAATCACAGAATTCTTCCTCACCTCCTCAAATCTGAAGTTCACTGGAGGCCCGGGAGTATCTGCAGGCCGACCAAATGATCATGTTTTTATCCATGAAATGTCTAAAAGCTACAGCATGTCTTTCTATAGGAGGATGCTTTAAACATTTCCTGACATTCATTGTTTCAAGCTTACAACTAATTTATATTTTATTCAACAAATTTTTCATTTATCATTGGTTTGTCAATCAATCAACTAATTGTTTCTTCTCTAAAATGCTAAAAGAAATGACAAAGTCCATTATTTGCAAAAAATAAAAAGATCTCTGATTGTCAAACTGTAATAAATTCATAATACTATTAAATCTGCTTTTGAAATAGTCTTTGTGAACAAGTTCTACAATTATACAGCTTTGTTTTTTAATATAAGGAATATATACAGTATATACAGTATACATACAGTATATATGTTTTATGTTTATGTAGCGCATGTATTTGTTAAAAAATAACACATCCTTGTATAGCTATAAAACTATAGATCTGATATTAGACACTAAAAAATTTAAGTATTCTCACCGAGCACATTGACCTCGCAGGTCGCCGAGGCGATGCCGTGGTCGTTCTCCACCTTCACCATGTAGACGCCGTGGTCGGCGCGGATCGAGTCCCTGATGACGACAGAGGACACGCCCCTGCGGCTGTTGTCGATGGCCAGACGCTCGTTTATCGTCGGGTAGTCTGTCTCCTCCTCCTCTAGCTCTGCTACCTCTTCTTCCTTCTTCTCCTCCTTCTTTTCCTCTCCTTCCTTCTTTTCTTCTCCTTCCTTCACCTCTCCCTCCTTCTTCTCCTCTTTTTTCTCAGCCTCTCCTTCCTCCTTCTTCACCTCCTCCTTCTTCTCCTCTTCCTTCTTCTCCACCTTCTTCTTCAGGGGTTTTTCGGGCCTCTTGCGGAGCGGCTCAGGCCGGATCACCTGGTTATTCCAGTACCAGGTGATCTGTGGATACGGCGAGCCAGAAATGTTGGCGTCCAGGCAGATCTCGCAGCCTCGCTTCACGCTGAGACCGGACTGAAGGCTGCCGCTCAGGAAAACCTTTGGAGGATCTGCGAGAGAACGGAAGTAAAATTAACACAAAATGTTCAGCTGAAAACTCACATGTTCACTCACTTTTATTCATTTTGAAAGGAAATTCATATTTTAGGAAATACACTTGTTTGCTTTTTTAAGCCTTTTGTACGAATATATAAATAAATTTGCTTCAACCTGCTTTGCTTGACAATGAGACTGTAAAACTGTTTTGAGGTTGTCAGGAGCTGATGTCATCCTTACCAATGGCGTTCGAGGCCTTGACAAAGGGCGGGCTACGTGATGGTTCGCTGACTCCGGCAGCGTTTTCGGCTTTGACTCTGAAGGTGTAGTTCTTGCCCTCCATCAGCCCTCTGACGGTGTAGGACAGGACGGGCACCAGGAAGTCGTTGCACCTCTCCCACTTGTCTTCACCCTTCTGCTGCTTCTCCAGGATGTAGCCCATGATCTTGCAGCCGCCGTCGTACATAGGAGGCTTCCAGGTCAGAGTGATGGTGCTGGATGTGGGGTTGTGGGTCTCCACGTCCACAGGCGGGTCAGGAGCGTCTAGGACCAGAGACGGATTTCAGTTAGATTTCTCTTGGACACAAACTGCCAAAGAGTTTCTATACATGTCTTTAGAAGACAATATAAAACAGTTTTTTACAGGCTGAGTAGCAGAGTAGCACTCCTCGTGACAAGCAAATTGTCATGTGTTAAATCGGTGGAGTGGCCTTAAAGAAATTTTCATGCATTATCAAACAGGAAATGTCCGTTTTTTCTTACGTTTCTGGTCCTCTGCGATGACCGGGTTGCGGAGCTCGATGAACTCTCCTCCTCCGATCTTGTTGACGGCCTGGACTCTGAAGTAGTATTCTCCGTTGGGGATGAGGTCTTTGACGGTCCAGCTCACCTTGTTCTCTCCGGACATCATGTTGACGTACGTCCTCCTTCCGGCCTCACGCCGCTGCACATGCACAAAAAAAAAAAAAAAGAAACATTAGATTAACTGTCTTTCAGACCCTGACGTTAAGATTTATCATCATTGCAGCTCAGAAATAAAAACATGCTGCCATTACAGACCTGCAGGACGTAGTGAAGAATCGGGCTGCCGCCGTCGTAGTCTGGAGGATCCCAGGACACTTTACAGGAGCTCTTTGTGATCTCAGAGGCCACGATTTCCTTACAGGGACCGGGAAGACCTGAAGACAGAGACATGTTAAAAAGTAATCTGCTGCTCAGGGTCCAGGAGATCGATGTCTATGTGATCATGTAAAAACTGGACATGTGTGATTGAGTACCGATGACTTTGACGTTGATGGTGGCGCTGGCGGCTCCCAGTTTGTTCTCCAGAGTCACTTTGTACTGTCCTGCATCAGCGTGAAGGCTGCTGTCAATCTCCAGGTGACAGGAAATATACTCCTTCCTGTTGAACACAAACAATCCCATCAGTCACTGCTGCTCACACTGACAAAGAACACTAGACCACAAAATACCCTAAAGCAGAAACAGGACCGAAAGACAGAAAGTTAAAATTAATTTCTGATATTGAATTAGAGCTACAATGATTAGTCGATTAACCACAAACATTTGATGGAATGTGGGATATGTTGAATATTGACCAATATATAATACATTTACATCTCATCCTAAATTAGGCTTCAGCTTGGAACAGATGAAACGTCTCACTCACCTGAAGCCGAGGCGTTCGTCGGCCTTCAGCTCCTTGCCGTCTTTGTGCCAGGTGATTCTGGGCAAAGGTACAGCTGTGAAGGGAACTGGGATGTGCAGCTTCTCTGTTTCCACAACAACCAGGTCCAGAGTCTGGAAGTCCAGTTTCGGGCTGCCTGGAAATGCACAAAAAAGCATTCAACTCATTAGTGTCAATTTGATGATTTATAATCTTTGCACAGGAAACGTGGCACTTTAAGGACAGTGTTAGGCCCAGTCGACGTTCTTACAGTCAGATTCTTTGGCGAAGACGTTCTCAGAGATTTCGGAGGGCTCGCTGACTCCGATAGCATTGATGGCTCTCACTCTCAGAATGTACTCCTTCTCGGGGACCACGCCCTCCTCCACGCTGTACTTCAGCTCCTTCACTGGACGGGAGTTGACCCTCATCCACTTCTCTGTCCCGGCCTCACACATCTCGATGTGGTAGCCGGAGATGGGGCAGCCGCCATCCCTCTGTGGAGGCTTCCAGGCGATGGACAGGAAGTCCCGGCTGGCTCCAGTCACATGCAGCTCGATGGGCGGTGATGGGACACCTGGAAGGGACGGATGCATTCAGACTCTTTCTCCACTTTTCTATGATTTCTTAATGAGCCATTACTCATTACTGAACTAACCTGTTGGATCTTCAATGGTGAGGATCTCGGTGGGTTCGCTTGGATGACCAACGCCGGCCTCGTTCTCTGCGCGGACCTGGAACTGAACCTCTGTTCCCTCGATGACGTCTGTTACTCTGTACTTACAGTCTGGACCTGAAGTCTTCCCGCATTTCACCCAGCGAGTTCCAAGCTTCTCCTTCTTCTCAATGGAATACCTGGAGGGCGGAGTCACAGAAAGGTAAACACATCTGACTTTCAACACGGAGACAATAAACCTGCTGCTACAATATGTGCCATTTACTTTTTAGTCTAATATGAGTTTTAAAAGCATGCAATGGATCTCTTTTCAGCACTGAAATCCAACCTGAGGAAGGTCAGAAAATAACGAAAATGGTATTTAAAGTGCTGCAACAAATACTAGGACATAAGGTCCCGATGAGTTGTATGGTACTTTATCTGATATTTGGTTAAAATACTATTAAGTAAAAAAGTAAAAAGGCTATTTTGAGGAATTGGGGAAAGGTAGCACCCACTACACAGGACCAATGGTTACTAATTGTTGAAGAAATCTTCTTTACGGAAAAACTGACACATATCTTGATAAATAAATGCGAAAAATGAATTATACAAGACTAAAAAAATAGGGCTGTTGGTACGGAGCTACAAATTAATGGCATGAAAATATGTTTTTGTTACTATTATTTAATGTTGAAAATCTCTTGCCAATAAAGACTTGGTGAAAAGGTGAAAATAAACCCACCTGAGAATGGGTCTGCCACCATCGTTTTTAGGTTCCTCCCACTGCAGGTCCACATATCTTTTGCTCACAGCATATACGGTGAGGGCGTATGGTGGCCCAGGAGTACCTGTAACAAAAAACCCCTCCATCAATCGTCCTCCTGATTAAAATAATTAATGTGTATGTGACTGAAACTACTCTCTAACTTACTGAAAGTGTCTTTGGCCAGTACAGAGTCCTCCAGCTCGCAGAACGGTCCAATGCCCACAGCATTCTCGGCTGCGACACGGAACACATAGAGCGATCCTTCGTTGAGCGGCGTCACGGTGTACTTCAGCTCTTTGACTGTGGTGTCAACAGCCTGCCAGCCTTTACGCCTGACGTCACGTTTCTCTACCACGTAGTTGGTGATGGGCGAGCCTCCGTCACGCTCAGGGGCCGTCCACTTCAAATCGGCACTGTTCCTGCTGATGTTGGTGACATCCAACCAGCGAGGAGCCAAAGGAGGGCCTGAGGAGATTAGGACAAAGATTTCTTCATGTTGACTCTCAAAGATTTACTGTGATATGTTGAATGTGTTCGTTTAACATGGCAAGTCTCTGAGCAGCAGCATGTTGTGTCTGTGCTAGCATCTGTTTGACAAATTAGTTTTTGTTTTACATCTCTGCTCTAGAGCAATAGTTTGTTGTGTCTGTTCTAGATTAGTCTGTTTATAAAGTGGTCAGTTTCACATGGTGTGTCTATTCTAGAATGTCACTTTAATATGTTGTAGACTATGAGTTTGATATGTTGTGTCTGTTTCAGAGCATCAGTGTGACAAGGTATCAGTGTTTCTTACTGAGCCTCTCTTTGCAGAGTACTGGGTCGCTGGGCTCGCTGGGTTCGCTCTCTCCGGCCACGTTAACAGCTCGCACCCTGAACGAGTACTCCTGCTTCTCCATCAGGCCCTTCAGGAAGTGCTCCAGGATGTTGATGTTCTCTGCCACACGGATCCAGTCCGTGGTACCACTCTTCAGCATCTCAATGACATAGCCGTCGATTTTTGCTCCGCCGTCGTGCTCTGGTTTGGTCCACATCAGGAAGCAGGAAGTCTTAGCCACATCCTTCACCGTGGGTTTACCAGGAGGCCATGGAGGATCTGGAAGAGTTAGATGATGACGTTTTTAACGCTCTGAAAGGATTTTAGATGCTCATACACAACTAAAGTGAGTGGATAAATGTTTTTGTACCAATAGGATCTTTGACAAGGATTGGGTCTGTCTCCTTGCTGGGTTTTCCAGTTCCAGCAAGATTCTCAGCCAGAACTCTGAACTTGTACTTCTTCCTGGTGGGAAGACCTTTGACTCTGCAGAAGAAAACACATTGCATCAACACATTGAAATCCAGCAAAGAAGCACAGTGTAAAACTAATTTCAGACACCAGACAATAGAGCAGTTAGACTCACCTGTAGTTGGTGTCTTTGATGGGCAGCTTGTTGCATTTGATCCACCTGTCGTGGTCAGGTTCATATCTCTCCACCCAGTATCCGGTGATGGGGCTTCCTCCGTCCTCATCAGGCTCGTACCATGTCAGAGTCAGGGAGTCCTTGGCGATATCCGAAGGCTCCAGCTTGTAAGGAGCTCCAGGAGTGTCTGAGGACAAGACAGGAGGGATGAGGTTAGTCCCAGCTAAGTCTGAACATATGATGATCCACTTTTCACACAAAGAGCCCTGGAGGTTTATTGATCCAAAAAAATCTTACCTGACAACGAAAGGACCTATCTACTTGATCCTGTGATGGACCTAGCTAGTGCTTAGCCTAGTTTTAGGCTAGCTTTTTGTCTAGCTTTAACTAGCATCGAATGTATCCATGAAAACAAGAAGCACTGGGCCCCTTAGGGAAGGAGGAAGTAATGATAAAACATTATTAAAATTTTACCTCTTTTAATTTATACTGTATCTTTGGTTGTCTATCTTGGTGCCAAATTTTCAAATAAATCAATTACCACTTCTTATAAATCTTTACTTAAAGGAAAAGTTTGACACTTTGGGAAATGCACTTCTTTCTTTGGACAGAGCCAGGATAGCTTCCTGCTACTTCCAGTCTTTATGCTAAGCTAAATTAGCTGGCTGCTCGTGGTATCAATCTTTTCATCTAACTCTCAGTAAGAAAGCAAATAAGCACAGTTTTTTCCAAAACATCAAACTTTTCCTTTACGAATACAAGTTCTTGTGATAAACCTCACCAGTCCTATGGTCAGGTGACCTACCAAAGGGGTATCTGGCAATGATGGATGGGTGCTCAGCCGGTGGACCAACACCAAACTGGTTCTCAGCGAAGACTCTGAAGATGTACTCCTTGAACTTGACCAGGCCTACAGCTTTGTACGTGGTCTGTTTAACGGTGGAGGACAGCCGGTGCCAGATCTCGCTGTCTACAGCTCGGCGCTCGACAATGTAGTTGGTGACTCTGGAGCCGCCGTCATCACGCGGAGGGTTCCAGGCCAGGAAGCAGGACTCGTTGGTGATCTCAGAGATGTCAAAGGCAGCTGGACAACCGGGCTTATCTGTGTGAGGAAAGTATATTTGAAATTGAATCAACCAGAAACTAAAAAAGTCATTATGAAAACCTTTTTTATTCCTTTTCTCCATTGACAACTGGTCTTACCGAGGATGTTGACGTCGACGGTGGCAGTGGCGCGGCCGCTGCTGTTGGTGGCCTCTATGATGTAGGTGGAGCTGTCATCTCTCTTGGTTTTGGCGATGGTGACGGTGGAGTGTCCCGGCTTGGTGTCGATGGACACCCTGTCGTCTGCTTTGAGAACCAGGTCGGCCTTGGTCCATTTCACCCGGGGCTCTGGCTTGCCCGTCACCTCGGCGGGGAGTTCGATCTTGCTGCCGGCCTTGGCGGTCAGGCCGGCCAGCAGCTTGGCGTCCAGTTGGATCTCTGGAGGCTCTGCATGGACAATAAGGACGAGGGGTCTCCACTTCATAATTTATATTATGTCGAATATATTTTAACAAAGAAAAACATCGTTCAGATTAGCTTTTAATTTTGCACAGTCTAAATAAACATGATTAACCCTACTCACTCTATCATATATTTTGTACATGAGAGGATTTGAGCAAAGTGAAAAATTAATTTCAGTCTGTTCTTGGTACCTTTGGGATCAACGGCCTGGATCTCATCGGTGGCCTTGCAGGGCTGGCTGGCTCCGAGTCGGTTCAGGGCTCTGACTCTGTAGGCGTACCACTGGCCCTCAATCAGACCAGTCACCTGGCACTTCAGCTCGGGCACCATGTCCCCGCAGGGCTCCCACTTATCGGTTCCTCTCTGGCAGCGCTCCACATTGTAGCCTCGGATGCCAGTACCGCCATCGTACTTCGGCGGCTCCCAGGTCAGGAAGATGCCGTTGGCCGACTTGTCTCTCCACTTCAGGTTCTCCGGAGGGTCGGGGATGGCTGGAGAGAAACGAGAAGGAGGTGTTAGAAATTTCCTTAGTTAAAGGAAGCCTGTTTTTGGAAAGGCTGACTTCAGCTCCACATACACACCTTCAACACATGGAGAAATACAAACACTGACACACCTGCTGTGACTAGTTACTGCTGCTGAGATGATTGGACACTGTTTGAAATGTTCATTCATTTTAAAGTATTTGAAAATACAAAAGTAAAAAAAAGTTGTGGAAACCAGCTACTTAACAAAGCTAAATAAACTGACATCAAAGCTGTGAATATACTGTAAATGGTCAGTGTGCTGCCTTCCTTTAGAGATTCATAGTAGTTGCCTTTATATATTCAGATTTGTCATGTTGTTAGGTTGAAACTGTGGACTCAATTCAGGGGCTGGGCTAGAGGAGGAGCCTTCCCTATGCTGTGTTCAGGTGCACTTCACTACAATCGCATGTAAATGTAGGAAATCAGATCCCCAGTTCACAACAAGACACGCAGCTGGACTTATGATGCTACAGTTATTTTCTTGTTATGCTTCTGCCTTGGATACTATTTGTCTGTAAGTAAATGAACATTATAGATACTTGGTGTAACGTTATGTTTAGCATAAATTGTGAGTTGTAACTGTGAGTTACGTTAGAACACGCCCTAATTAGCTAGCCCTTAGTAGCTAGCTCTATGTATTAAGCTCATAAGACGTGGTCGAATTTAGATATGCTATGTATAGGTTTATTGTGAACGTAAGAGAATGTGGGTTTGTTAAACATACATTTACAGTAAGCTGTGTTTTTTATGTGCCTTGATAGTAGCACAACAAATTGTATTTTGGTTTATCAGTAGCATCACAAACTAATTTCTTCATCAGTCAGCACATGAGTAATAATTGGTCGTACTTATTTGCATTCATGTGTGGATATCAGTGACGTGTTTGTATGCTAATGTATGCTTTCATTTCTGTACTGTATTTTCAGTTTCACAACAAGAATCTTTCAGTAAAAACACCAAGAAAAGTTAAGCCTTGTGATTATTGGAGGATGTCAAGTTGTTAGCTACCTGTCTAGCTCTGCATAGAAACACGCTGCGAGGACAGTATACAATGTTTAATTTTGCCAAAATGTCACACACAGGTAAAATGATGTCCTCTATCTGTGAAATGAATTTGACTGATATCAGTTAGTTTGCCTTACATGTGAAGGAAAATGTTGACAGTAGTATTTACATTCAGACTTGCCTGTTATACGCTCCAGTTTTGATTGACAATTACTTGACTGTGCAGCAATTTTGGTGAACTTTAGAAGGAAAGAGAGAAGCCAATAGTCACGATTGTCTCTGCATTGTAGATGTCTGGGCATGTCCCAGTGTTCAATTCAAAATAATGTTTTTACTGTCTAAAGCTTTTCAACACATTCCCATTGTGGGAGGAAAAATCAGAAGATGGGCCAGATGTCTTCCAAAGTCTTCACCACACCATAGTCAAAAGAGTTCAAATATGAAAAGAGTTTACTGTTAAAGCACAAAAAATACAGCAAACACGAGTCAGGTCCATGGAGTGACTGAAAATCAACAGCTTGAGCTCTCTCTTTTATCCTGTCTCCTCACCCCTCCTTTCGTGCTCTGTCTTGAGAATCTCTTCTTGACCTTGAGCATCTCTGAGGCTCAGTTAGACTTGACACAATTNTTTTCTTTTTTATAACATTCAGCTTCGACTGAGAAATAATTGTGTCCACTAAAGGCCCTGCAAAGGCCTCTGCGATGACATCATTTCAACATTATATAACAACCCTTTTTCTTATACACAATTATTTCCTAGTGTCAGTCTACTTAAAAATAAAAAAAAATAAGACTAATAGTTCAAAACAGTAGTACCTTCATTGATTATTTTTAAAATGATTCTGTATTAACGTTTAACATGATTCTGTACTAACCTGACCTTTCTGACTTTAGCATACTCTGACTCTAGCATTTAGCATACAATGTGTAAAAAATATCCCACACATCAACAACCATTTCAATGAACTTTTTAAATTTAGAAACAATATATGTTTGTCATAATGCTTGATGCTAATTTATCATGTTTCATTGACCACTAATAAATCATCCAGCTTTAATTAGTGTTAGTTAAGGCCCAGCACACCAACACAGGTGTTTTGACTTATTCTGGCTAATTAAACATATGCTCAGGTTGGAAGTGACTGCAGTTATGTTGTAATTATGTGAGGATGATAAAGGTGTAACATCTCCCACTCAAACAGGTCCAACAAAACTAATCAGGGTCAGACTGATGTCTGTACATGCCCACACAGTCTTCAGAAGAGGTCTAATCAGGAAAATGGGTTACATGCTTCGTAGCACATGCATTTATTTACTTTGGTGTACTTCACTTCAATTGAAAAGCTCGTTTTATATACAGTATAATATATATGTATGTGTGTGTGTTGTTCTTCTCTGTAAGCTGATCTGCTGAATGTGTTCTATCTTAAGAATAGAAGAGAGCAGACTGCTGCATCATCCAACAAGTTAGATGAGCACAGGTGCAAAAGTGCACATCCAGTATCTCTTTCACATACAAGTATACACTCCCTCACTCCCTTGATGCCAAGAGTGGCTAAACTCAAAGTACAGAGGGGGTCAGACATTTGAAAGTCTCACTGCTAAAAATGTGCATGTATAATATTAAAGTATAATTAAGTGTTTCTTTGGGGTAAAATGTATCTATCCACCCACGCTAGCCAAATCCACCAAGGTACATTGTAAAATATCTTCCCAATTATAAAGAGATCAGTGAATACATACATATTCTTTCATCATTGTTGGCAGAGCTACATAAAAAAAAAAAAACATCATGTATAAAAGATACAGTACATTGTAGTAAAAATAAATCCATCCAAAAATCCCAAGAATCCAAAAACAACCGCCTTTGTTCTGGCTTGTGAGGATTAAAGACTTAATATAACAGTCTGTTGACTAACCTGAGTAGTTTGTTCATAATATAGTCTCTGTGTGGCAGTTCACAAAAACAAATGTAAGCAAACCTGACAAAATAAAATATATTTAAGGTTTAAGTCCTATTTATCGGATCGATGTCAGTTTATACATGTTAACAATGAATCCTCTATGCACACTAAAGTTAGTCATGGAGTTCTACAAGGTTCTGTGCTTGGACCAGTTCTGTTCACCTAATATGGTATATGCTTCATTTAGGCAATATTTTTAGGAAGCACTCCATAAACTTTCATTGTTATGCAGATGACACCCAATTATATTTATCAATCAAGCCAGATGAAACCAATCAATTTGTTAAACTTCAAGCATGCCTCAAGAACATAAAAACCTGTATGAGCTGCAATTTTCTGATGTTAAACTCAGACAAAACTTAAGTTATTGTACTTGGTCCCCAACACCTACGAAACACATTATCTAAATACATAGTTACTCTAGATGGCATTGCCCTGGAATCCAGCACCACCGTAAGGAATCTTGGAGTTATCTTTGATCAGGTTAAGTCCTTTAACTCCCACATAAAACAAACTTCAAGGACTGCCTTTTTTCACCTACGTAATATTACATTGTATATATTAAATGAGACTAGTAATGGTTAAGACGGATTTGTCATTCAGCAGAGGATTCTTTAGCTATTCTAGCAGCATGGCGCTAGGGATGGATATGTCGGTCTGTCAGTCAGTCTACTACTTTGGTCCAGACTGAAATGCCTCAACATCTACTCAATGGATTGCCATGAAATCGTTGTACAAATATACATGGTTCCCAGGTGATTAACCTAATGACCTTGGTGATCCCCTTACTTTTTCTCTAGCGTCACCATCAGTTCATATATGTGTTTTTTAGTGAAATGTCTCAACTATGGATATGGGTGGATTGCCATGTTATTTGGTACACATATTCATGTCTCCCTATCGATAAATTGCTGATCCCCTAACTTTTCATCCACCATGATCATCAGGTCAAATTTTAAATTAGTCTAATACTACCTGCAAAACTGATGACATTACCGTCAGCCTTAGCTATACTTGTTAAGGTGTGACATGGGATCTGGGGTTGGCTGGACCCCCGACTTAAGGGCTGGGTCCAGCCAGGTCCCCCATGGCCCCCACAGACTCCTGGGAATAAGGCCAGGCGTGAACCATCAAATTGAGATCGCCAGTGGTCAGGATGACTCCCTGAACAATCCGAGACGGCCTCGTCAAATTTGGGGCAGGCAGGCGTAGGTGTAGCCCACTTGACCCACCAACTGTCTGCAGGGTCCACGTATGGTCGGGTAATTCGGTTAAGGTGCGGCTTCAGTAGTCGTAGGAGTAGGACCCAAACGCAGACATACACACAGGTGGAAGCAGTTTAAAGGTTTATTAATCCTTGCTGATAACGAAGGCAGGTAGACAAGCAAGCAAACACAGGTAAGTCGAAACACAGGAACATGGAACGTCAAGGGGCACAGAGTACTGAAGGCATCTCACGTGGAAAGAGTCCAAACACAGGAACATGGAAACTCATGAAGCACAGAGCACTGAAAGCGTCTAGCATCGACCATGGACCACACTGAACACCTAACATCTGACAATGACCCAACAGAGCACAAACGAAGAGCACAGGCATAAATAGGGAAAGGCTAACGAGGGAAATCACGCACAGGTGAGTAACGGGGAACAGGTGAAGACACTCAAGGCAGAGACACAAGGGCAGGAACACTGTGGAAACATGAGACAAGATTTCAAAATAAGACCAAAAACCCCACAAAGACTATACAAAACCAAACAAAGACCATGGATCCTAACAATACTTAGTGTTTTGTGCTACTAAGCAAATGTTACCATCCTAAACAAAGATAGTCATGGTAAATATAATACCTGCCTAGCATTAGCGTGTTAACATTGTCATTGTGAGCATGTTCGCGTGCCGATGTTAGTGTTTAGCTGAATGCACTGCTATGCGTAAGTACAGCCTCACAGAGCCGCTAGTATGGCTATAGACTCTTAGTCTTGTTTTAAAAATGTGTTAAAATGTTAAAGTTAAATAAACACAATATTAATATTAGCCTAATAAAAATGTTAAATTAGCTATTGAAAACAAAAACAAGGAACAGTTCTCAATTATTTGTGCTACCACTGTTTTTCCTCCCTGTCATGCCTTTGAGTCTATTTCTTTAGGTGGCATATCTTGCAATTGGATCCTAATCTATCACCTTCTGTTATCCCCCTCTTTTAATTTTTTTAAAATAGGACTGAAATCCAAGGGACTATTTAGTCCATGCCAACACTATAGTCAAAATAAACCTAACATTTGTCATACACAAACACTTCTTGCTCCACTCCCCACTGGAGAATGATAGTAAGACAGGTAGTCATTTTTACCTATCAGTTACAATAACATTGAACTGAAGTATGTCTGTCTGAGAATTCCCAGATCTCAGCCATCACTTTGGTGACGCGTGAAGTGCGCGTGTGTATGCAAAATAGTGTGTGTGTGTGTGTGTGTGTTTGTGCGTGCATGTCGGGTGCTCGCCAAAAAGAATGTGTGTATGTTTCTTTGTTCTGCCTTTGTATGTTCTGCGCATGCACGTTAGGTCAGAAACAAGTATATGAGTATATGAAGCGGGAGCTTTGAGTTTCCTCTCTGCATGTGTGTCTATGTTTAAGGTCAGTTCGAAGTATAGTTGATCAGTGTAGGATAATTGTGTCAGGTTAGAAAAGAGGATGGCTAGTTTGCATGCGAGACATAGTAGTTACGGATGTAACAAGCTCTATGAATACTGTGTGCAGCATAACTAACATCAGCTTAGCAGTGTGGCGGAGCCAATAACCTAGCTATGAAACATATCACAACAGTACTCTGAATAAACCCAAAATGAATACATGACATGTAAAGTACATTGATGTACATCTTGTTCATGTTACACTATGCTAGCTGTATGCCCAAATAGTTACCAGTTCATGAAAAGAGGGATTCCTTGGTGTGCTGCTTTGTTAGCTGACAATTGCGTTGGTTGTGGATGAGCCAGGTTTGTAAAAGTTCCGATGTTGAATGCAGTCCTTGCTGTGCAGCGTTCTGATGGTGCAGGTCGGAGGAAACTGCTCCTTTGTTCTCCTTGCAGAGTTACCAGCTCGGCACTAACTTGCTTCATTGCTCTTAAAGTTAAACTTAGCAGGCAGACTTTGTGTTGTAGCTGCTGGCGCTAAATAAACTTGTTAATAAAACCTAAATAAACCATGGCTCTTAGCCAGGGTCTTGCATCGTATCATCATATGGAGTACTTACTCTTACCCTTTACTCTTCAAAAGCTGTGCAAACTCTGTATATTGACAGTTGATGTATAGGGAAATATATTTTCTTTGTGTTAGGGGAAACAGCAACAGGGAAATTATGTTCTGGCAAACTAATTATCAGCATTATTGCTGATAAGTAAACTGATCAGCTTTTCCAGGAAACTGGATATTTGATTTATAAAACTACAATTATATTAATTTAGTAGTGGATTATTATATCATAGCACATAACATATAACCTCAAAACACTATAATCACTATAATGGCTTTGTTCCTTGATGAATTATAGATGTCACTGTAATTTCGTAAAGGGGTTCTCCAGGGATACTTCCATAAAGAGTGGTCAACAGTGATTTTTCTGAAACTTAAACTTCTCAAGCACTCCTTTTTTCCCTGTTCACCAACTTCTGTTACTTTTCATACGTTCAACCGAGTGCAACACCATGACTGCTTTCCAGGAGAGACTGTCCAAAAGAGTGCACCATTATCCCCATTGGTATGAATCATTGTGTCGAGACTTCGAAGACATATTCTTGGAGGGAGATTGGGGAGTCAGTGGAATTCAGCCAGGAGGGGGCAATGACGGCAGGCTTTTCACTGACATTCAAGGTTCAGAGATCATTTATTTATCATTATACAACACAGAGTTGTTCAACGGAATGCAAGCTGTAGTCCCTTCATGCTACACAAACAAAAAAAACAGTGCAGGGGGTAAATTGAGGAGTCTCACAGCCTCTGGAAAGAAACCGCAGCTTTTAACAGTTTATCTTTAATAAAATAGTGGGAAAATAGATCATAGCTCCAAATAATTTATATTAGATCACAGAGAATGCAAAACTGTTAGTCATCAGTCTTAGTCAATCAGGTCACCTCCTCCTTTTCTTTTAAAAGTGTTGCACTCCCCACTGTGATGTTCTGACAGTTATGTAATGGATGAGGAGACCAGGCAGGCTGCAGCGGAAAGCTTTTCCCAAGAGGGAACTGATGTCCTTGGACGCAGATGGCGTGCCGCCAAGGGCAGATGATGTTCTTTTTCAGTTGAATTCATATTTCTGCAGGCGCTGAATTTCCTGTCATGTTTTGCACTATTTTGTCATTTCTGTCCAGTTTTGCTTGAGTGATTAAAAAGGTTCCATTCACTTAATGCCTGGCAACATGAACACATAATAATACTGTTATAACCAATAATGCAAGGAAAGCCCATAGTCTGTTTAAGGTACTTACACAATTTCATTCATTTAAAAATAATCCCATTAAATGACAGTTTTGATGATTATCCAGAAAAATATGGGTGGAAAAGATAGAAAGATGGACAAAACAAACAAACTGATGAAAAAAACATCCGAAAGAAAATGTTGGTTTTGGATGAGGAATGGTGAGATCTAGTGGTCCAGATTAAGTTCAGTGATGCAGATTGAAGAACAAACTGTGAAATGTCCTGAAGGTCTTTAATGGAGCTCTGTGATATCCTGTGTCCAGTAAGCTACATTTCAGCCAGTGACCAGCCAGTTTGATCTTTCCAAAAGCGCACAGAGAAAATATAACAGAGAAAATATTTATGCATGTTTGGCAGATGCGATGCCTGCAAGGACCTTATTTTCCCTGTGGTCTTGGATCCTACCACAAAAAATAACACTGTGCCATTGAGTGAATGGGTCACTAGGTAGACACCTATGACAAAAAACCACTGGCACTACCACTGAGTTCGAGATAAGAACAACAAGCCTCTATGGTTGCAACCATAGAGAAACTTCTCGTTTCTGTGCTCAGTTGTACAACATTGGATACCTGTTCACACATATTTAAACGATGTACGAGAGTTTGATTGATAATTAAGTTGTAGTCCATGTCGACTACAGTGAAAACTACACTTGCAAATGGAATAAAGAATTCGAGGACACTCACTTTGGTGGATCCCACCAGCAAGTCACGCTGCACACAGGGATTGGTGTTCTTCAGTGGCAGACAAGCTGAATCTTTTGCAACTGTATCTGGTAACCTATGACATGATGCTGTCGCCACATGGGCACATTGGGATCCAGTCCTGGATCACCTTAGAGCCAGCTGGCCCACGTCACAGAACAGGAATAAGGTAGTGTTTTACCAAGCTTCCACAGTGCTTCTTATGAAAAGCTATAAGACAGTGACATGGAACTTCACTGAGACCTCCCAAGAAGTCTCTGATGGAGTAGAAGGTGCACTTAAAAACCTGGTGGATTGTTTGATGGCCTATGGCACAGACATCCCAAATGCTTTGCTGTCAAAGCAATCATCTGTGGGGCTTTTTGAGGTGACAGGGGAGAACATTGCAAAATGTGGGGAACTGATTGCTCCTTAAATCTTTCCTTGGGATTATGAAAGTGCATCGAGTAAGTACCCTGCTCCTACACGTGCACACAAACAAATTCACACTAACTTGTCTTCTTTCCTCTCTGCTGTTTTTCACTTTTGTGTTTTTTCTGAATTATTTACTTGAGTTCAAATTATAATTTAAGATAAGGCCATCTATTTTAATGTTTTTGCAAATCAAAATAAACTAAACTAATTTCTCCACAGCTTGTTGCAACAGAGCCATGGAGGAACAAATTTAGAGAGGTCTCTTGCTTTTGTAGCTGCTCTTGTGACTGCTTCTCTGTCACTAGGTAGACACCTATGACACCTATGAGTTGATCCAGAATGCTGCGAGTTGATCCAGAATGCTGCAGCACGCTTATTGACAAGAACCAGGAAAAGGGATCATATTTCACCCATATTAGCTTCTCTGCACTGGCTCCCCGTAAAATCCAGAATAGAATTTAAAATCCTTCTCCTCACCTACAAAGCCCTTTATGGTCAGGCACCATCATATCTTAAAGCTCATAGTACCCTATTACCCCACTAGAGCACTGTGCTCCCAGAATGCAGGTTCCTTGTGGTTCCTAGAGTCTCTAAAAGTAGAATGGGAGCCAGAGCCTTCAGCTATCAAGTTCCT
>LKNJ01001720.1:114232-129957 GCA_002120245.1 Maccullochella peelii
TGCTTAAGCTAAACAGATATTGACCAGACCTTGATGATCACCCCTCTGTCTACCGCAGCCAGTGGGGGTGTTCTGAGGCCATCCGGGACATTCTGGAAGTATCAAAGATACCTTCTCTGGAATTAATGAATGGACCTCGACTATAGACTGAATGAAGAACACACACACACACACACACACACACACACAGACCCACACAGACACCCACTTTCCTTCCTTCCTTTGATCTCAGGTCAGATAAGGAAGAGAACCCAGGGTGTCGTAAAACCATCTGAGTACATTCCTGAAGAAAGGACTTTGCAAGGAGTCCTGGACGCTCAAAGTTTGGATTCTGATAAAGTACCCTGCCAAATTAATTAACAATGTAATAATGCTATTAACCTGTGTCTATTTTTCTTATTAGGATTATAAGTTCAATTTTGGTCCTTCTGACAATTTGGACGAAGTTACATAGATTAAGTCTAACACCCTGTTTTAACACGGTACAACAGTGCCCCCTATTGACCATATGTTTGAGTTTTGCAGTACACGTAATTTCTAAAGTGTCGAGCTATAAGAGCATGTAAAGAACTAAAACTTCTTATTGATGCTATTTTGTTTCCTTAACGATGTTGATGCTGTTGTTAATTTGTTTTAGTGAGTAGGAAATTATGATTTAGATTATGATTAACCCTGTTTTGAGACATGGATCATGTGGAGCACCATATGTGATGGGGATGTCTTGATACAAACAAACCTTAAATACAGGTAGATGTCATTGCCCTAGTGATGGAGGTATGTGGCATTTTTGCGCGTATCAAATTTTTATATATATANATAAATTAAGTCTAACACCCTGTTTTAACACGGTACAACAGTGCCCCCTATTGACCATATGTTTGAGTTTTGCAGTACACGTAATTTCTAAAGTGTCGAGCTATAAGAGCATGTAAAGAACTAAAACTTCTTATTGATGCTATTTTGTTTCCTTAACGATGTTGATGCTGTTGTTAATTTGTTTTAGTGAAGTAGGAAATTATGATTTAGATTATGAGTAACCCTGTTTTGAGACATGAACCATGGGGAGCGCCATATGTTGATATTGGATGTTTGATACTGACATTGTCGCATACGAATATGTAGTATAATTTTATAATTTGACCTAGTGGTGGAGGTATGTGAAATCTTTGCACATATCAAATTTAGATATATATAAATATATATATATATATATATAAATAGTTTAGAAAGCAGATTAGTAACTAAAACTCCGTTTATTTGTAACAAAGGATCATAAAAAGGCTGGGCGCAAAGAATGCCTTCGGCCGTCAGCCACGCCCCTTTGGATGTCCAACCAAAAGCTATCGACGCTCGTCGCTCACGACGTTGTCTTTTCAACGCTCTTCCAAGCCGCTTCTTTCACCGTGCTCCACCTCTTTCAAGTCTTCTTTTTCTCTTTCTCTTTCGTTTTCTTTTTCAACTTCTTTTGTTCAGTACGTTTCACGCTCCCACTCCTTCTTGTTTTTCCTTTCTCCGGAGATTTTCAGATTTTGTATTTTTCTTAAAGTCGTCTAAAGCAGCGCGTATTTTTACTTAATTAAGCAAACTCAAGTCTCGTTAACGTCTGTATACCTCTAGTTAACTCCGCTTTCATCCCCGCTTTAAAGATAGTCTCGACAGGCCATTGAAAACTATTTTTCTAGTTATTTTGAATGAGTTGTAGTTAAGAAGAAGCCAGCCGAGCTATTATTCGAACAAGAACAGCAACTACAGCAACAAGAACAGCAACTACAGTCCGCGCCTGCCGAGACCTTTATGGAGGCCGCATGTGCCAAAGACTTTGCGCCGCATTCGCAGAAGACCCAACTACCACCAGGCGTGGTGAATCAAACAACAGAAGACCTCGCCGGACATCACTGGCGAAAGGCTCGCCCTGCAACCGTCGGGTGCCAGCCGGCTTTTCCCCTGAAGAAAACAACCCGTGGGACGGAGCCAAGCAACGGTTCGAGTTCCACTCCAGGAGACTGCACGTGGTACTGGATCACACGACATCTCTTTCCCCTCCAGAAGACTGCACAAGACGGATTGGCAAAAGTAGGCACATACGCAACTAAAGCTGTTGTTGGATCAGAGTTGATGTTGAATAAGAGCTCAGAACATTATATTTAGATCTTAGGAAAGTAATTAGCAAACCAGCGTTCCCTCGTTCTTTTCCTAGCCACACATACTTCCATTACTATCGAAAAGTAACCATCTTTTGAAACTGCTATTCAAATAACTTTTCATGTTATTTTCTCTTCATTCTGTTTATTTTCTTTATTATATTTCATATCATATCATTAAGCTTTCTATCATATATTCACACTATTGATTTGGTAAGACATTTAGCTATTAATAAATGTTTGTTTATCACACCATCTGACTGTAAAGGTTTTTATTCAAAGTAAGGATCAAAGATCAATGTGTTTAGAATTTGCCCCTTTAGATAATAAGACTGATCAATTTTATTTTTATTTTAGTTTAAACTTTTATTTTCCTTCAACCGAAGGTGGTGCCCCATGATTTAATAATATAATAATAAATATCTAAGAGGTAGGATCGCTACACAATATATTCATCTGTAACTTGTCACGAGGATTTTTAAACAAAATGAGATAATTACTGTTCAAGCTGATGGTGCAGCTGTATTTACCTTTGTGAAAAATATTTTGCGTTAAAAACATAATGCTCATATTTCTGTGATGTCTATACTGTGTAAAGATTTTTACAATTAAAATAAAATTTTATGATTTCAGGATGGTCAGCTGCTTGAAAAATAACATTGTCCAGAATAATCAGGTGTTTCTGATCATGAGGACAGAGTTTCTCATCTTCAAAAGAATCATGCAGTCCATGAACTAACTTTATTTTTTTATTCATATTTTGTAATTCAACATACATGGGTTGAAACGATGTATAAATCCATACAATGTTCTTGGGTACAAAATCCAGCACATGTTCACAGTTTTCCAAAACATTCTTTACAAAATAAGTTTGATGGGTCCCACAATCAAGCATGAAAAAGGAACACAGAGTCTAGGATCAAAATCAATCTCCTCCATAGCAGTGTGACATTTTTTCCTATATATTTCAATAATCAAAAGGCAGAGTTTTTCCATCGACAAACAGACGTCTCGTCATACACTAAACTTTTTCTGAAAAGACGAGTTTTTCAACACAAAGCCTCTTTTATCACAAGTGATTTTATGCTGAGGGGTGTCAGTCACACCCTCTTCAGAGTTGCTTAGGTAACCCTCTACCAACTCTCTCACACTATCGAAGTTGACCCTCTCACAGCATTCCTGAGTCTGCGCAATACCCTTTACGCGCAGCACCACTTTCTTTTCTTTTAAGGTGTGGTACGTGTAACTTTTGGGACCGGCAGCCACAAATTCCTGAATGCTGTCACCCCCCAGCTTTCACCACATAAATCAAGCTCTGTGTCGGTGTAAAGAACATTCTCTTGCACCTGCTCCAGATAACTGTACAGCTTGAAATGTGCGTAAGCAGTGGTGAATGCCGCTATGAAAACATTATTCACCTTGTTTGGGGGCACTATGCAGCGTTCATTGCAGTTCCATTGAATTAGAGTAGTTTTGTCGTTGAGGAAGTACTTGACTCTGCATTTACCCAAAAACATGAAGCTGAAAAATTCATCGGGCTCACTGATGAGGGTGGTCTGAGTCAGATTACTTCTCTGGGCAAACTTTCCCCAAAAGCTGTTAATACACAGTTTGGTTACATGTCTCTTTGCAGGATTGGCCTCAATTTTGTCGGCGTAGTAACAGAATGCCTTGATTAACCTCATAGTCTCTGATGTACTTTTCCCTGCTTTCCTGATCAGTTGCCTCGGGCGAGTACCCTGAAGCTTCTTGCTTACCTTTCAGAAAGGCATGTATGTAGTTAACAAAAATGGAATCGCTCTGCTTGTTAAAGTGCCACACCTCCATGATCTTTGCGACTCTATACCCCAGCTTTAGAGCCTTGTTAAATTCAACGGTAACCCAGACCCCTGTCAAAGCTCTGGCCTCAGCACCATGGGCCCAGGGACCCTGCTGATTATTGATTTCTGCACAGGTGTGGCAGAGAGTGAAGACTAATTTACCGTTGCCTGTTTTGTAGAGTAAAACGGGGAAATAAAGTGCACGGGGCGGGTAAACCATAGCTCTGATTAAACCAAGGTAGTTTTGAGGCGCTTCAAAGTCTTTGTAGATGATGGTAGGGTGACCTAGAGGATAAGGAAAGCTGCAGTTGACGAATGGGTACAGAGAAGTAACGTCTACATAGTGAACGTGCTCATTTTCACCTACTGTGTACCTCAACCTGACGGTGCTCGTCCTCCCTCCACAAAGAGGTTGGCGGGGGGAGAGAGTGGATTGAAACCCTTGAGAAACTCTTTCACTCCGGGATGTGATTTTTTCATCTCCATCCATTCAAATGGAGCGCCTGTCACAGGACAGGTGTCACTAGGTTGATAACAAGACAGACACCCATGATAAAAGCATCCCTGAAACTCCCAAGCGCGCTTTACATCCTCGATCTCGGCGTTACCGTCTACATAGTATCGGTCGATCGGTTTTTCCCCCGCACCCACTCTAACCAGAAAATTGGTGAGAAACACTTTCATGCAGGCTGAAGTTATGGTGACACAGCTGAGAAGGTCTATGTTTGTCTCTCGAAGAAACTCGCTTCTGAATTTGGTACAGCCGGTTAAGAGAATGTCAATGTCAATTTACTTCCTGCTCACGGGGACTCTACATCATACTCTCAAGGCCGGGGGTAGGGCCCTGTGTAATTTAAATGCTCCTCTGAGCTGAACCCGTGAGGAAAATACCCTTTGGTTTGATCACTGAAACCCAACACCTTAGGCATAGCACTAAGACGCATGGTGAGGAAAGACAAGGAGTCTATGTATTTTACGTCATAATCAGGAAGCAGATGATTTTGCTTCCGTGCATGATGAGAGAGGGTTTTAAACCTAGCTCTATCATACCTCTGAGGATCAAGTAGCTGTCAAATCTTTTAGCATTATGCACTATCATTGTAGCCCCCCTGTATTGAGGCCTCCTGAAATGCAGGAGAAAGGATTTGATGCATTCTAACCCATAAGCATTCCACTCTGAACCCTGTAATGATTTTACACACACCAGCTAAAATCCTCCTTAGCTATGACTAAAGTCATAGCTAAAGATAAATAAATAAAGTCATAGATAGCTATTTAACTCACAACGGCTGGTGTACCCTCCAGCCTGTGGTCTTGCTACAGACTTGTTGTGCCTCTGCACACAGGAGGGGATGCGACACATCCCATTACAGCTATTACAGATAACAGAATCTAGCGGTTCATGGGTACACACTGGGTCGTTGCAGGCGGAGCAATGACCGCTGCATCTGTATTTAAAAGGATTGGCGTAGCCTTTTTAACAAAAGTGACAGACGTACTGCGTCCCTAGGAAACCCTTGAGATGTTTTATACCATAGTAGTGGTTTTGAGATAGATACAGAAATAGAGGAGGCTCAGAAGTTTTGGGGAAGTTGGTGTCAAAATGAGAGAGGGCTCGATCGTCTTTGCTTCTGTATAACACTATGATTTTGCATTTTACACAATCTTTTCAAATTTGTTGACGTCGCTAAAGGTTACAGGTGTCTACTTGTTCAAACCAGCACAGCATTGAAACTCTCTGCCTCGCTGTGTGGCCTGACTAGCTGTGAGTTTAGGATCGATGAGGTGAGCTAAGCAGATGTTGAAGCAGAGCTGGTTTTGCATACAGGCTACCGTCATGCAGTGCAAGCATGGCCAGCTTCAAGGGTGACTGGAAGACCCCACAAGTTGGTCATGCCAGAGGAATCTCCAAATAAGAAGGTATTATTACTTATTGTAGAATTTTGTCAAGAAATGCATGATTTGTGGAGTAAAGTGATTTTCATTCTAAACTGCTTTCTGTTGTTTCAGTTAGTTCTGATTATCGGATGTTCCCATCTACGAAGCATCGCAGATGGAGTGGTGAAGATGCTGGAGGGAGCTCTTTCCTTTGGTGTCATGTCGACGCCGGGGGCCAGTACAAAAGACTTGAAGGCCGAGGTAGACCATGCTGCTGTGCCTCAGACACCTGACATAGTTTGTCTATTGTCCCCTAGCAACAACTTGACAGCGAGCAGGACCATTGATGAGGCAGGGGCAGACTTTGGCAAGCTCCTGACCAGTGTCTGTAGTCGGTTGCCTAAAGTAGAGTTATTAGAATTTGTTTTATTATTGTCATATCTTTGGTACTATATTCTGCAACAGTTCATACATCCAAATGAAATGATGTATATTTAATCTATGAACAACTGTTTTTGTTTTTTGTACAGGTGTTTGTTTTGGACTTTCCTCCGCGTCTGAACATCGAGGTGGAACAGCAAGTTCTCCTGCGTCAGGAGTTCCATCGTGTGGCAGCACGCATGGGTATGTTTTAAAAAAGATTTTAGTTGAAGTACAGTTACATGTATAACAGATTATATCTTTATTATTTCCATAATATTCATTATGATGTTTTTGTTTTTAAGCTGTCAAGTACTTTCTGTTGCTGAGTACTTTCCCTTGAACCACCTTGAGCTGTGGAGCAGAGATAGTGTAAGTAGACTGTTGTTTTGACATGGCAAATGGAAAAGTTTGATGTACTCTTCTTTGTAGTTCATATGACAAGTTCAGGTTTGTACATTCATTTTAAATACTTATTGTTCCAGGTACACTTGAGTGACTGAAGGGATGCAGATCCTGGTGCAGTTGCTGTGGAATGTGTCTTATGAGCAGCTGGAGACGACAGCAGCACCAACGCCACAGGTTTTTGCCAGGACATCACCGCCTGCAAGGAGATTCTCTCCAAAACTGGTTGTGAAGGGAGAGATCACTGTTCCACATCCTGCACCAAACCCTTTTGAGTGGACAGTTGTTGGATGGGGCAGGAAGGTAATAGGTTGCACACTATAATTTAGACTTTTTGAAAAATATGGTATTCCTTAAGCAGTTAACCTTCGTGAAGGGTACCCATTTGTTTAATACAAACTATGCTATTTGTCATTACAGAGGAGCCAACCTCTTGAGCAGTCCTGTGGTCCACCCAAAAAGAGGATTGTTCAGCAGCAGGTTTTTTGTATTTGTATTATGCTTGAACTTAGTATATGTTTATTGAAATTATGTGTATGGTTTGTCTTTTGACAAGAGAAATTGTCAGTAATGGTCTTTTTGCATTTCTATTTCACATGTGGAAGTGTTGAAGGACTGTTTTTTCCCGCTATCAGCTGTCCGGTTCAGCAGTGCAGTGTTGGATGCCATGGATGAAGTTCATCTTGGCCCTGTGGAGAGCACAGCGGTTCCAAAAGGCAAAAAGGTAAATAGCATACATGTATCTGTTAGTTGAGACATTATTGTGTCATTATTGACATTAAGTGTCTCCTTCTTCCTGACACACAGCGAAGACTGCTTATATTGTCCAAAAAGAATACTGCCCCAAATATGGCTAAGTTTTTGTTTTTGTTACATTAGGAACCGGAACATCAGAAGAAAACCTCCAAGAGGACATGGGCATTTGCAGCTTAACTGTATTGCTGTTATAGAAACATGGCTGTCTGCTGATATGTCTGCCCAAACAGTGAACATTGATGGTTTTAGTTTTCATAGTTGTCCTCGAAGTCTGTCATATAGCAGCAACAATCCAGCATTGATTGCTTTGCAAGGTCAACAACATGGTGGTGTTGGCATGTATATTGCAGAAAATTTGACCTACAACATAGTGAACCTACCACATATCAATTTAGAATGTTTGGTATACAACTGTGTTGTTTACAACATGTTGATAGCAGTCATTTATCGTGCACCATCATATCCAATGTCTTTGTTTAAAGCACATTTAAACAGACTACTTGACTTGCTAAATCCACAAAGTGACACAATTGTTGTGATGGGAGATTTTAATGATGACATTTTGAAAGGGTCAACAATTTGTAAATTTATGACCGACAAAGGGTATGTCTTACAACCCACTACTGAGAAAGGCACATTAATAGACCATGTGTATGTTAAAACGACATATTATGATGTGGAAACAATAATATCGCCAACGTATTTCAGTGATCATGAGGGAATAGTATGTTTTCTTACATATAAAACTGTTAAAAATAAACAATAACACCTAACCCCCAACAGCTTTAACTTAGGACTACATGACTACAATGCAGTGTTCTGTTACTGCACTGAACTCTATGTGACTAACAAGGCAGTGAGAGACAGTCTTTATCTGTGGTTAGTCAGATACAGCAACATTGTAGTGTTCTGTCACTGATGTACAAACCTAGTCATTTCTAACTTGTAAATAATGTACATTTAACTTATTATTCAGCTGTAAATTACTAGGGACGCAGTGAGAGACTACAGTTTTTAGCTCTCTAACACTTTGTTTGCACAGAAGGCCTGTGTCGGTCTGTAACTTGTGCATGTTTTGGTTTTGTCAAAGCACTATAGTTGTAAAAGTCGTGCGCATCTTATTTGGTGTGTCCAATAAAACGCATTGTATGGGGATGCCATCCCGAGGTGTGGGTTTGTTGTTGTTGTTTGTCTGGGGTTGCTCTGTTAGTAAATGGTCCTGTAGTGTTCTGAATTAGCTTATGTGCACTACAATGGAGCTTAATCTGGAAGATTTTGTTAGTGACCCAACTCATGATAAATTGGAGGGGGTGTACTAAGGAGAATCTTGACGTCATTGCGGAAAATTGACATTCCTATTTGTAGGCATGGCAATAGGCAGGTCAGGGAATTAAGCGGCCGGCCCCTATTTAAGGAAGGTTGGGGGAGGAGATTGGGGCCCGTTGTCTGACAGACGAAGCAGCCTTTTGACCATGTGGTGTTTTGTTTCTTTGGTTCCTTGTTTTGTTTCTTTCTTTTGGGGATGGAGGTCTGGTAGTCCAGTTTTCGTGGCTTTGTTTGTTAGTCTAGTTTATGCACTATTTTGGTAGGTTAGGTTTGGCCAGGCCTCCAGACTCCCATTGTTTGGGTTGATGTGCATGTCATGATGCACTGAGGTCCTCTCCCTCTCCCCATCTGTATGCATTCTTAACCCATTAATGCTTGTTACTAACTCAACATCTTTTTTCTTCTAGTTGTGTGCTTTCTTTCCTTTCTTTCTCTCTCTCTCTCTCTCTCTCTCTCTCTCTCTCTCTCTCTCTCTCTCTCTCTCTCTCTCTCCTTCTGTGGCTTCCTGCAGGTATTTCTGCCCCATAACTCTGAGTCCCCAGTCAGCACTGTGGAGTCCTTCCTCTTCCTGGGCACCATCATCAGCCAGGACCTCAACTGGGAGCTGAACATCAGCTCCCTCACCAAGAATGCCCAACAGAGGATGCACTTCCTGCGGCAGCTGAAAAAACTCAACCTGCCAAAGAGAAGGGCAGACTGCAGCATATCATTCACTCTGCAGAGAAGGTGATTGGCTGCAATCTGCCTTCCCTCGAGGACCTGTACACCACCAGGACCCTGAGGCGTGCAGGAAAAAATGCGACTGACCCCTCCCAACCCGGTCAGAAACTCTTTGAAACGCTCCCATCCAGCAGGAGGCTGCGGTCCATCAGGACCAGAACCTCACACCATAAGAACAGTTTCTTCCCGTCCGCAGCTGGCCTCATCAAGAAGGCCCGGGACCCCCCCGTGACACAAACTCTTAAGTTCTTCACTTTTTTTTTTGTCTTTTGCTAAATTCTGTTTTTCATGTGTTCTTGCCTTGCTTTTTTACACTACTTGCTTTTTAGTGGCTGTATTTTACAGTGGGGCAAAAAAGTATTTAGTCAGCCACCAATTGTGCAAGTTCTCCCACTTAAAAAGATGAGGGAGGCCTGTAATTTTCATCATAGGTACACTTCAACTATGAGAGACAGAATGGGGGGAAAGAATCCAGGAAATCACATTGTAGGATTTTTTATGAATTAATTGGTAAATTCCTCGGTAAAATAAGTATTTGGTCACCTACAAACAAGCAAGATTTCTGGCTCTCACAGACCTGTAACTTCTTCTTTAAGAGGCTCCTCTGTCCTCCACTCGTTACCTGTATTAATGGCACCTGTTTGAACTCGTTATTAGTATAAAAGACACCTGTCCACAACCTCAAACAGTCAGACTCCAAACTCCACTATGGCCAAGACCAAAGAGCTGTCAAAGGACACCAGAAACAAAATTGTAGACCTGCANTTCAACCTGCCAAAGACAATGATGGTGCACTTCTACACCGCCATCATTGAGTCCATCCTCACCTCCTCCATCACCATCTGGTACGCTGCTGCCACTGCCAAGGACAAGGGCAGACTGCAGCATATCATTCACTCTGCAGAGAAGGTGATTGGCTGCAATCTACCTTCCCTCGAGGACCTGTACGCCGCCAGGACCCTGAGGCGTGCAGGAAGGATTGTGGCTGACCCCTCCCACCCCACGACACAAACTCTTTGAAACGCTCCCATCCAGCAGGAGGCTGCGGTCCATCAGGACCAAAACCTCACGCCACAAGAACAGTTTCTTCCCATCTGCAGCTGGCCTCATCAAAAGGCCCGGGACCTCCCCGTGCCTTGGACACTAATACCCCCATAACCCCCCCTCCCAAAGGGCACTACACGTTATATTAACGTGAGCCCCAAGACACACTGTATACTGTGATCTTTTGCACATCCCTCAGCTAATATTTGCACACCCTGCACTAATGTACAGCTCTTCATATTCATTCATTCATATTATTGTACAGTTTGTTTGTTTTTTCAGATTTTATCTTATTTGATTTGATTTTATATTTCTTCACATTCAGTACTTGCTTTTTAGTGGCTTTATTTTATATATCTGTATATATTTCTATTTTTCTCTACTTTGCTTATTTATGCACCAATTCACCAAAGCAAATTCCTTGTATGTGAAAACCTACTTGGCAAATAAATCTGATTCTGATATAGCTCTATGAACTCAGGGACGCACAAACTAACCCGTTGCTTTGCCTTTTTGTTTTCTGTTCCATTTTCCTCTCTTCCTCCCTGCCTGGACAACATGAATGTAGTGTATTTACTTCATATTCATTTACTGTAGTTAATGCTACTTTCAGCTAACTAGCTGAGTTGGGATCGAGAGACGGCATTGGCAGGCATGTTGGGTTGTGTGTGTGTGTGTGTGTGTGTGTGTGTGTGTGTGTGGGCGTGCAACATGTCATGTCCCATGTCCATGTGTGCAAGTGCTGATCTGGAGTCAAAAGTAGCCCAGTTCAGCTGAAAACTGCAGACCTTGCAATCCTGAACGCACCTTGACACACTGAAAGACAGCCCCCTCATTTGCATAATGAAGCTGAAATGCATACAGAAATGTAAAATGCAAAGGAAAAACAATACAGAAATACATTTATAAATTAATAAATAAAATGGAAAATTAAGTGGGGAAAAGTAAATAAATAGGGGAATTTATATGCAAAGGAAAAATAATATATAAATAAATACAGAAATATCCATTTGTCACATGTTATCAATTAGTTAATGCCTACATTTATTTTTTATATTATTTTTGGTGGTTTAATGGCATATTCATTTATTTATTGAGTTATTTATTCATTTATTTTTGATTAATGCAGTTCCGGTCCCCCATTCAGACCTCCCTGCTCAGTTTATTAAACAGCATTTGCTGGAAAAGCTGGCAGCTAATGAGCTACCATAGGCAGTATGCAGTAAACTTGCTAACCTCTATGGGAAATGATAGTTGTAAGCTAAAAGGCTAGTAGTCGGATCAGTAGTGTCCTTGCCTTTAAATTCGGCCTTGTAGATCTGATAAGAGTGAAGATTCAGCAGCTCAGTTGCTTATTTCAGAAACAGATTTTGGTGGATTGCTAACGTGAAATAAGTGAAAGTTTACGTAACATTAATGGTCAACCACTGCCAGGGCTTTGCATTGTGACATACTGTAGAAGGCAAGGTAGACTGGTCTGATGTATACTGGAGATTTTTTCAGAATCGGTACAACACCCGGGTGTTTTTGACATTCTGCAGATTTTGCTTTCGTTTGCATACTGCATACTACATTTTGGCCAAATCAGTACGTACTGCGAGTATAGTAGGCGGTTTCGAATACACCGGAAGTATTACCTAAGAACCACATACTTCTGTTGTTGTGTAAAACATTCACATAATTAACTCGAATGCTGCTTTTGTCTTCCAGAACATCGATGCATAGAATCAGCCAAAATCCGCAACAAGTACCCTGACAGGGTCCCGGTGAGTGAAGCGTCTGTGAGATTACAGCTGATTTACGGGATGTCTGTTTTCTGATGTGTTGCATATCCGCTATAATCATGTCTGTGTGTGTTTGTGTGTTGTCAGGTGATTGTGGAGAAGGTGTCTGGATCACAGATAGTGGACATTGACAAGAGGAAGTACCTGGTCCCCTCCGACATCACAGTGGCCCAGTTCATGTGGATCATCAGGAAACGCATCCAGCTGCCCTCAGAGAAGGCCATCTTCCTGTTTGTGGACAAGACAGTGCCTCAATCCAGGTCAGGACTGGGACACCCGAGGGGTGCCGGGCCACAAGGACATGACATGATTCAGCAAAAAAATCTGAATAACAATTATATCATTTTATGGCCCATTTTTGCAGTAATTACCATGACTTGGTGCTGTTTGTGCCCTATCAGAACCTAATTTATTGCCAAGTAGGTTTTCACATGCAAGGAATTTGCTCTGGTGCATAAATAAGCATAGTAGTGTAGTGGAAACACGTTAAAGTTATATTATCAAATATGGGGAACCAAAATAACTGTAGCGATATTAGTCTTACACAGCGGTACCAAATACCTGGGTCTTAATACGCATGTGTGTAAATTGAAGTAGAGCTATGACACTCAACTTCGGCTATCAGAAATAATCAATATTTATATTAAATAATAGAATTTAACATTAAATTCACCTCGGGGCACCACCCTTGAAAAAGGGAAAAAGATAGCCAATTAATTAATTCAGTCTGAGTCTAAAGGTTGCTACAGAGCTCTTGACTTGTGTACAGTGACCTTAATACTTAATACACACAAACCACATAGTGATCAAGTTCTTTATGAATGAAAGTTTANAGGCAGGTAACGTTCTCCTGGCATTCGCCAAACCCAGACTCGTCCATCAGACTGCCAGATAGAGAAGCGTGATTCGTCACTCCACAGAACACGTTTCCACTGCTCCAGAGTCCAGTGGCGGCGTGCTTTACACCACTCCATCCGACGCTTGGCATTGTTCTTGGTGATGTAAGGCTTGCATGCAGCTGCTCGGCCATGGAAACCCATGCCATGAAGCTCCCGGCGCACAGTTTTGGTGCTGACATTAATGCCAGAGCTGGTTTGGAACTCTGCAGTTATTGAGTCAGCAGAGCTTTGGCGACTTCTACGCACTATGCGCCTCAGCACTCGGCGACCCCGCTCTGTAACTTTACGTGGTCTGCCACTTCGTGGCTGAGTTGCTGTGGTTCCTAAACGTTTCCACTTTGCAATAATACCACTTACAGTTGATCGTGGGATATCTAGGAGAGAAGAAATTTCACGAACTGACTTGTTGCAACAGTGGCATCCTATTACAGTACCACGTTCGAATTCAGTGAGCTCTTTAGAACGACCCATTCTTTCACAAATGTCTGTTAAGGCAGACTGCATGGCTAGGTGCTTGATTTTATGCACCTATGGCAATGGGACTGAATGAAACACCTGAATTCAATGATTAAGAGGAGTGGCCCAATACTTTTGTCCATATAGTGTATGCTGAAGGAGTAGTCAAGCAAAAAACGTACGGAGGAACAATCAGTTTGTTCCTCTATTCTTACTGGTGGATTGAGTATACGTGCTTTTTAACTGTTACTTAATTCAAACACCTCTCTCTCTCTCTCTCTGCCTGTAACCTCAAACAAAGAGATGATAGGAGTCAGACAAGAATTGAGAGTACACATGGACAGATTTATAAGACTAAAACAAGTCTGAAAGTAACAGAGTCCAGAATCAAACACAAGTGCAACCAATCTTTTTAAGACGCATCTCAAGAGGTATGGATTCTGTGTTGTAATTAATTATATTGCATATCCATGTCCAATCATGGTTTCAGGGATTGAATCAGTTATTTAGTTGTGGTTCCTGAATAACAACCGGTATGGGCTATAAATCATATCTGGGAAATTTAACAAAGTGCTTACAGATCTAGTTTAATATGTGACTAGATACCTGTGTAGGTGGGTTTGGCACAGCAGTAAGACCGCTGAGTCTAGCACAGGAGATCAGGGGTTCGATTCCCAGTCAGGGCAAGGCCAGGTCTTGTCATGTCTTTTTTTCTCCCCCATTCTCTCTCCATATTTAGAACTTCCGTTTAACTATATTTCTATCAGCAGGTTTAGCACACCAGTTAACACAGCTGACTTGGGTGCACTCCATCAGGGGTTCGATTCCTGGTAAGGGCTGCTATATTCTGTGTTTTTTGTAATTAATTATATTGCATATCTTTGCGAGTGAAGAATATGGTCATCTTGTATTACGTCTGTGTAGTTTAAAATATTTAGATCAGGGGTTCGATTCCCAGTCAGGGCAAGGCCGATACGACCTACGGTTTAACTCATTTCTGTTGGCAGGTTTAGCACAGCGGTTAACACCGCTGACTTGGGTGCAGGAGCTTTGGGTTCGATTCCAGGCGAGGGCAAGCCTAGGGTTTGATCACTACTAGAGACTGAAGAGGTACAACACAAATGCTACGGCAAGGGAGAGCCAGGACAACATTTAGGGGGGAGATAAAATTATCTTCCCCACCAGAGGCTTTGGGTACCAAGCCCCAATAATAACAGAAAGGCTGATGATAACAATAAATAGATAACTAAGTGAAGTACTCTCTGATGTCCTAGAGTGATGCATATCTAAATCCAACGGGGTGAGAAAAAGAAAAGATAGTAGTTAGCTGCTAGGCCGATATCTTCTTTTATTGTATCTGCAATCTGGAGGACTAAAGAGAATGTAATATTCAAAATTAGAGGCTTTAAGTTAATTCAAACACCCTCTGAAAGTCTACTAGAAGTGATGCTGATGTGATTAAGTATAGCTTGTAGTTAGTCAGTTGTACTGTGGTGTTTGTGGCAGAGAGAGGTGTTCGAATTAACTGTTAAATAGCACTTCAAATGGTTAGCTTGAATTAAATAGCACAGAGGTGAACATGGAATAAAGCAACATACCCTCTGAAAAGTCTACTAGAAGTGATGCTATGAGACGCTACATCAAAGCTACACACACAGAGTAAAACATCACAGACACATACAGTTATCATCATTATCTTCATCACCCTAAGGGTTTTGGGTACTCAAGGCCCAATAACATTACATTCAATACTTTTGATAGTTGAATAGTTAAAGTTAAAGCACTTACTTTATTCACAATACACTAATATACAATTCTATATATCAGTGTGTTCTGTCAACTACATCCCTCACTACACTTTCTATACTCTGAAGGTTTACAAGTGACTATTTATCTATAATATTGTAGGCTATGTAATGTTATTGGGGCTTGGTACTTTGGTACTAACCCTAACCCTTGGGGTTTAGGGTGATGAAGATAATGATGATAACTGTATGTGTGTACATTACTGTAATTACATTGTATTTCCTTGCGTTTATGTAGCTCGAGATAATTTCTGTTACCTTTTGTTAGTAC
>LKNJ01001721.1:0-81598 GCA_002120245.1 Maccullochella peelii
TATATATATACACACACATATATATATTGCTTTGAGGAGGACCATAGTATTGCAATCAAAGTCAGTATACATTAACACTGTGCTGCAGAAACCGTTTGTCACCTGACATTTCCATCATCTATTGGCCCATGGGACAAACGCAGAGGAGATAACATCTGCATACAGCTAACACAAGATAACAAGATACCATGCATCCATATGCATACATTATTTATAGTATCAGTTTCCTGCCAAAAACGAGTCTCTCCGAAAACGTGTACCCCAATGGTCTATTCATTACTCTATCTATCCATCACTTTCAGCAGCAGCAGAGATTTATGATCACATTGTCTGTAATCTGAGCTCATAAACTCTGCAGGAAATCTGAGGCAATCGCTTAAATTATTATCCTTATTTCCAGGTGTAAAATCCCATATTATAATTGACATGTCTATCACTCTCTATTTGCATTTTTAGGCACTTAGCTTGTGTTCTTTCCCAGAGTGACTTAGCAGGAGTGCAACAACAGGGCACATGCCCGAGATGAGCAGAAATGACAAACCATGAAAAATAATTTATGCATAGGTCATGCATACAATGCAGAAATGTGAGAAAATGTGATATGCTAAATATGTGCGAAATACAGGCACTCAATGGCATGAAGAACATCGAAAAAGGTATGGACTGGCAGCTACTGAGGATTGCATTTTGGGACATTTTAGGAAGTACATGTATTTGTGTACTTGCCGAGAGTTAGATTAGAAGATCTAAATCTCTTAAATATGAAGCTAGAGCCAGGACATGGTTAGCTTAGGTTAGCAGAAAGACTGGAAGCAAGAGAGAAACAGCTACCCTGGCTTTGTCCAAAAGTAAAAGGAAAAACTACCAGCACCTCTAAAGCTCAAAAATGTTGTTTGTTTAGTCCTTACAAAAATATATATGTAAAAATGGTAAAATGGCATCCAGTTGCATCCTGGAACTAGAGAGCTGAAGTGAAACCAGAACTTCAGGTTTTGTCCCAGAAAACCTCATTCAAAATCCCATTGACATTTGTAACTATGCTAATAACTAAAAATCAGCCTTTGAACATAACCTTACTCAAGAGTATGTCATGTGGCTTACTCTATATGTTTAGATAAGGAAGGTTAAAAAAAATCTAACATATTCATTCAATATTTCTGTTTTTAACTAACATAATTTTCATAAGCCGACAGACCATTGCGGGTTAAATATCACAGCTCAACAAAAGCAGTGAGTCAACGAATTAGCATGGGAGCTGTAGTTTTTGCAGCGCTCACAAGGTAATCGTTTAACTTTGTTAAAATCACAATTATTTCAATTTCTAAAAGCAACTGTTGTGGAGGATGCCGATTTGTTTTAAAGTATGGAAAATAAACTTCCGGAATAGGTTTCATTTTTTCAGAAAGACAGATGACAGAAATGCTGAATGAGAGATTGCATTGATTTACAGAAGCTAGTGGAACAGAGGCTAGCCGGATGCAAATGTTTAGTGTGCAAACACGAGACCTGTATCAACCTTCTCCATAAGCATAACTGACAAAGAAATTATTAAAACATCAAATGCACCTTGTTTCCCCATTTGACCTTTTATTTTTACATTCACTTTCCATCTTTTGCCCTCTCTTACCTCTTTCTTATTTTTTTCTTTATCTAATCACTTTCATGTTCTCTTTCCTCCTTATACCCTCACTTTTACCTCTCTCTACCTCCCTTCCCTCAGATGCTTTTGTCCTCCCATTGAAAACAACAATTGCCCTTTGGCCTCAGATTGATTTTATTGGCCAGCAGCCCAGCCAGTAAGCTGGCGGCTAATGAGATCACTGCTGGTTGCGCTAAACGCTAAACACAACAAAGAAACTTGTTTTCTACCTTGTGGGAACAGGCACGCACATGCACAGGGACACACAGACACATACACCCACACCTCATCAGCCAAGCAAAACCTCTCTGCATTCTCACAAGTGTTGGGTCTTTCTTAAGTTAAAACTGACTATAGATACACTTCATTGGGTGTGTGATGCGTGTGTACTGCTGAGAATAAGAAACAGACCATGTGTGCAGGAGTTTGAGGAAAATAGGTGTGTGTCCATTTTCTTATGGGTGTGTGTCTGCATGACCGCACATTCATCTCGCTCCCTGCTTGTTCAGCATTAGTGACTGTCAGGTACCTGGAGGGAGGTCCCACAGCTCGAACCAAACCCACACCAGCTGCTGCTGCTGCGGCTCTTAGCTGGTTATCGCTTCAATCTGGTGTGCGTGTGTGTGTTTGGGAGAGAGTTTCAGTGCTAAAAACTGCCAATATGATGCAAATTGTATCACCCAGTGTTGATATAGAAGAATGGAAGCAACTTCTGATTTTCAAGACATTTACTGCATGTGACTATGTTGATATACATTGAATTGAGTTGGTATTCCCACACATAAATCAGATGATTGACCACTTTTACAGCAATGAGGACCTGTGTTCAACCCACTCAACACAAGTCTGACCTACATGGGAGTCATTAACTTCAAAACAGTAAGCCATAAACCAGTACACCAATAATATCTTCGTCAAGCCATTTGGTCTGGCCGTGTGTCGACAGTAAGGGGGTCATTAGTTGGTGTGGAAGTGGTGGTGAGGCATTGAGTTGGGTCATCTACACAGTTCACATGCAAAAGGACAACCAGCTTTGAGCTTAAGGCAACAAAGTGTGTGCCGTTGACTGATTATTGTGCCTCACTTGGTCTCTCTCTTTGCCCCACCTTTGACTGTGGCCATTTCAACATCTCTAAACACTTATTCTTTTAGACGTTAGATGACATCTTATGAAACCCAACGGAGGTGACTTATGGGTGCAAGTACAATCATTGGTTACAGGATGTACATCTTTTATCTACCCATTTATCCTTCAGAACTCTTGTCCTGTTTAGTGGGATGAAGCCTATCTCACTCATTGGTGGAGAGGCAGAGTACATCTTGGTCAGACAGCCAGTCAGAGGGATGATATATATATATATATATATATATTTTCACTCTCACAGTCACCATATGGACTGTGAGGGGAACCCAGGGCACCATGACATTTGACTTATCTATATTTATAAAATCAATGATCAACCGCTAATTGATGGATTCTGACAGCTGTAAAAAAACATTTTTTAAAACATATATTTTCCATATTTGCACAAAAACTTCAGCAGGACAGTCTGCTACCGCTGAGATCAAAGTCAAGTTACAATTGCTAGTTAACTATGGTCTGAGGCTTTAAAGATGTGAACAGCATAGTACACAACATCACTATTACAGTAAGACATATGAAAGGACCATGAGACGTGGTAACATTATTCTGTAGTGAGTGTTAAACTCGACACATGCACCAACACTTTTGAGCACCACAGCTTGTGCATTCCCGTCTAGCATACCTTCTCTCTCTCTCTCTTCAGTTGCTATGGTAACAGCTTGCTCTCCATCTTTTTCTATTCCGCTCACTTTGCTCTATGTCACTGGCCAGGTTTCCAGTGACCTAAAACAAACATATACGTCCAGTTGGTGGTTCGACGTTTACATATGAACTGCAGTTTCTAAGATAAATGCTGCTCAAAGAAAAAGTTTCTGCTGAAATGTAGTGAAACATTTGAGATGAAACTGAGAAAAATGTCACCTAGACGTGATCTGTGATTAAGTTTAGACCCTGGTGTATGCTACATAAAATAAAAAATGGCTACAGCCTGTCTATGTTTCACGTACCTTGAAAATGGGTCGGCAAAAGCAAAAAAGTCCTTAAATACATATGTGCCATTATCAAACACTGACACAAGCAAATGAAGCATATTGTTGATTTAAGTGCCAACATGTGCTGACAACAGTCTGTTTTGATAGTTTTGGCATGTGGTCATTGTTAGTTGTGTTGAGGTTTTGAGGCTTGATAACATTTATCCATTTGCAGTGAATGGCTGAGTTCCATGTTAGCACAGTAAAAGTTTTTGTTAGTGTAGTATAAAAGGTGATACTTCATCCACACTCTTAAAAGACGGCTGTAGTTATCTTAAATTCATGCCATTCATGCTATCTGATGAAAAAAAAACTTTCACTCAAACCTCTCCTGTAGAATGATACATTTCTAGGTCCATCCATATACTCAGGATGTTCTAAACACTCACAATTAAACCAAATAAAAGCTTTACACTCGGCTTCCATGTTGCATTCAGTGTGTTAACATGCCCTTAAGCAACCGGGTTACTGACGGTGATCTGATGTTTTTAAACTTCATTAATACAAAAAACACGGTTTCCAGAGTCAGGGAGGGGGATTAAGGAAACCTGATTTCCCAAGCTAGATTTCTCCTGGGGAAGGGTGACTCCTCGACCATGTATATGCATAACCAGGTTTTTAATTAGCTCTTAACATGCACGGGACAAAGACGGAGAGGGAAAATATTTTGCGGCAGCATTAAAGGAAAGATCTTCACATGTAGTTACACAACTGGATATTTAAATTAATTTAATTCAAAGTCTGACTAAAGATGGTTTTACATTTGTGCTGTAAAAAAACAACAACTTCTCGCTGTGCTGTCAGTCCAGATACTAATGCCAAAAATTCAGGACACATGTAAATGTGTTGCCCGATTTGGTCAACGCTGCAAAACTGAACAATTTATGAGGACTGGATCCAGTTAAAAGCTGCCTAGGAGAGCTTTGGCAAACAAGGATGCTTTAGCTTCATTTACAATGGGTTACACCTGACCTACAATGGCAATGTGAGCGGTCTCCATAGCTATACGCCCTAGCTGACGTGAGTGCCCTCAAAATTATTCCTACACATCGCAGACACCATGTGGGGATTGCACAAATTTTAATTGGACAGCATGTGCTTCTTGTACTTTTTTCTACAAATTTCTGATGGCAGTGGAGACTGTGAAACACACGGCATGTACAATAATGCATTAACATGTATTGCATTAACACTGCATGCCAAGCTATTCTGTCAGTAAAATGTTAGTTTTGAAATCTAAAAAGTAGACATAATCATGTTTTGTCTACTCTGCTGCACTGCAGTGTGTGCTTCATATTATACTAGCTATATACAGTTTGCATGAAATAAAATTATACTGTGAAAATATACTCTGCAATCCAAAATATATCCAGGACATTACGTATGCATAAAACAGTATTGTCAGCCATGGTTTCCATCACACCTGTGGTAGTGTTTTTTTCCTTTTTGCAATTTTGTTTTTGTTCAATTTGAGTTTAATAGAAACCAAGTGTCTCTCTTCTCTATCCAGTTGGTATTAGAAAATGTGTATGATAGCATCTTACACACAGACACACACAAACCTTTTCACTTTGTAGGAAGAGTCAAAAAACACCTTTAACAACAATGTCAGTGGATGATAAAAAAAAATAAAAAACACAAAGAAAAGATAATAAAATATTTAATTAATTCAATTCAATTAATTGATTAAAAAAAGTCTACAAAATATCACTTTACCTATGCTGAGGTGCTCGTCTTTTACACAGCCCATATCTCCAATATCTTAACTTGATAACCTCTTACTTTCATCAACCTTTGTACTTCCTCCCACATCTTAACAGAACAGGACAGAAGAAATCAATGAAGAAGAATTGCTTGGACCAGAATTCACCAGGCCAGTTTATTACATAGAGAACGGAAAGTATTACCGTTGCCATCCTTGGGGACATGATTGTGGTGTCTTAGTTTATGCAGACAGTGTTAAGTAGCCCTTTTAATAGCCTTCCAACCTGCGTGATGTGATTCCTAAATGTCACTACGTTCCTGCAGCCATCTCTTCCCACATTGCAAAATGTGACACATTCATTACTACAGACACAGTGGAGGTTACATTCAAATTAGTTTAAGATTAAAATCTGAAGTTTGAGTCCAAATAAAACTCTTCTGTCCTTGCTGGGCTTTTTTCCCCCTTCTGCAGTCACATTATTTGCAGCAGGGACAGAATGGTGTCAACACTTACAGAGGCTTATTCTAAAATATACTATAGACGGGTTGCCAAGCGATGTTTTTGGGAGATGCGCACACACACGTGGTAAAAAACAAACCAGAATGACTGAGAGCTGATGAGATCAACGTGATGAGTTGTTTTGTGCCTTAAACTGCACAAATCAGAAAAGCAATGGAGAAAGGTAAGATGGAAACTTCCCTGTTAGGCCCAGAGAGCATAATTACAGATTAGCACCTGGTGATCTGGAGAGAGCACTAGATTTTAATGAGGTGGTGGATAGTTTTGCACAGAAACTGCTGAGGAAGTCACACCGTTACTGTATGTACTAATAAATAGTGCAAAAGTTTATCAGGCTTCAAGAAGAATGCTTAGAAGATCAGCTCAACGTGCGTTTAGAGTTTTAGTGTGTGACTTGGTGACAGCTGATAGAGGTTCAAACTGCTGCTTTGGATGGAAAATGCATCACGTTGTTAGTCAAAAACAACTTTTGATGTTCCTGTGCAACTGATGATTAATGCTTTTTTGTATTTGTTATCAGTGCACCTTTGCTTTACACTACACATATCCAGTGTGTGGTATATTTTGATGCGAAACGGCAGCAAGTTTGTATGTCAACTCTAGCAGCCCTTGGCAATATAATTACAGCAGAGAGTTTCTATGCGGCGAACATAAGACAAAGAAGCTCATGAACAGTGCGTATAAACGTTAATACAAACCCACAGTTTCAAAGTGTGCATGACACTAAAGTTCAAACATATTACGCTAACTTACATGTACAACAGAGGCTCCGTGAGGCGAGTGAAATCTGGCGCACGATATGCTACACAGGTTCCTGGGTTCACAGCGTCAAAAAACCCACACCTACGTCAGCCACTGACCATGAATGATAACTGACGTAGCAGTCATTTACACTAACGTTATCCAGATTGAGGGGCTTCTTTGCTCTGCAATTGTGGAGACAAACAGCAGAAATTTTATACAGGCTAAAGTTATTTTGATTATTTTTTTTTGTTTGTTTTATGCTAATGTTACTTGTGTGTGGGAGGAGCTTCTGTGCTCTTAACCTGTGCTGCTGCCTGGGACCCACTCACAGTTAATTTCTCACTACCTGCAAGAGCCAACTGTGTGTCTCAGTTAGCATTATCACTTCCAGCTGTTGCCATTTCTCACCGGAGTTGAGTCATGTTAGCTTAGCTAGAGCCGACAGATGTTCATCAACGTGATGCATGCAGTAAAAAAAAGTTGTGGAAATGAGAGGATATAAACTCACCTCCAAAAAGTACTTTCACTGGTTATACAGCATATTGCATCATCTCTGAACACTGAAAATGTCCTTCCATGCAAGCTATCATAGAAGAGGCAGGTCATATTTAAAAATCAAACTGTTAATATTGTTTCTTTTGAAGCTGTGACGCACACATTCACACACATCAAATTTAAGTGGAATACTTGGATACTTACAGGTGACTCTGGGCTCACTTTGTGTGTGCTCCTCTGTTTTAGCCACATGCTATCTGCCGTACTCCTACCTTCCTGCATGTTGATGTAAAATGGCTGCTTCAAACCTGACAGCCTGTTAATTGGCAGGTGGTTGATTGGCTACCTTTAATTGGCTGCTGCTAACTGACTGCTGCAGCCCATGTGTGTACTAACATTACTCGCATTGCTAGCTTTGTGACAGCACTTCACTTAACCACCCCTCACTTTGCCTGCATGCCTCTCCCTCGCTTTCCATGCCCATTACGATTTGAACAGTTTGTAGCACGAGAACACTCAACTCCTCTGAAAAATGGAGCATGCATTACCATAAATCTGGTTTACACTTTTTCAGTTTTTATCTCTCTGTTCTCCCTCCTCTAACAGCCTCCTCACACACACCTCCATGCCCTCAGGTTACAGATTATCAAGACGTCTAGTTTTCTACCTGTGTACCACCAACTGTGTACTTTATCCTCTGCCTGTCTGTCAGTCAGGTGGGAACATTTGATAAAGTCATTACCATAAGCCTCATCATCTGATTTTCCTGCATATGTGGCCTATTTTGATTGTCAGGTGTGAAGGCAGACACTTCACTCTCTGTGCTGACAGCGATAGCTGTCATTTATCTCCCAGTAGAAACAAAAGGAAAACATCTGCTCTTTTGATTTGCTCTATTGTTCCTTCATTTGTTTGTTCACTCATTCTCAAATAATTACCTTACTGTATTTTAGTTTATATCTGTTACCTTCATTTTTATTCAAACTCTCTGTAGACCTCAAATGGAAATCTTGTCAAATTAGTCAACATAAATTATGTCAAACTCAATAAATCTGTGTGGAACTTTCACAGTGGCAGCTGAGGGCTGCCGTGGCTGAAATCTGCAGGGTATACTGTACATTTGGCTCTGGCTTTTCCTGTTAACCTTCACTGATGAGTTTTATTCTTTCACAGTGAAAGGCGGGGTGACTCTCTCATTGGGGGGTCCATCAAAAAAGATAAGAGCATGTTTTAATTGCTTTTAAAGCAGATGCTCAATGGAATAAGACCATCAGTAAGTCTGGAATACTTTGTTCCCATAAAGTTGGAGAATATATAGTGTGCATAATGTTCTCTTACAGTGCAGGGAAATGATAGACAGGGAGCAGAGGAGTGAAGTAGGGATGTCATTTTTAAAATGTGCAGTTGAGTGTTTAAGATTTTTAAAACTGCACCAATCACTATTTTAATGTTAATAATGGGTCAAATATGATATGAAAGGAGTCACTGTGTGACAAAGAATTATCACCTGTCCACACCTTTATGGAGCATTTTATTGTTTTTCAGCTCATTGTTTTTGTTCACATTCACTCTAGTCAAGCTTTTTGTTTCCAGCAACAGGCAGCTGTTTCCAGTAGAAAGGCTCTGATAAACCCTTTGTATTGTGCCCAAGAGCAAATGTCAGACAAAGTTAGCAACTAGCTAGTGAATATAGCGGAACATTTAGCAACTAAAAAGCCAGATATTTTTTGTGTTAGAAACCAGACCAAAGCTGAAAGCAGGTTGGCTAATCTTGCTATGCATGTCTGGTGAATGTGTAAATAGGCAACTGTTAGCAACTGCTAACAAGTTGCCGCATCAACTTTGTATCAAGTCAAGTTGGTAATATGTCAACATTGTGTTTACAACTTCTTCTGCCACCCCCAGTGGCCAAAAAAATCAATTAATACCGCTTTAAAGATATTTTCAACAACATCCAAAATGTGTTGGGTTTTTTTTTGTTCGCTCAGCATTTCAAACAGATATTTGCAAACTGTAAAACACAGGGCAAATTTTCCAGTAGTAACAAATCATATTCCAGTTTGTGTAAACTAAAAGTTTTGAAGGACCTGTCTCTGCTCTGACTGTCTCTGGAAGAGGACAGAGGGTTGTATTTATGGGCATCTTAGTGCAGTAATTTCAGGCCACTTGAGTTCAAATGGCATCATTATCACCTCCCCAGAGAAACCAAAGTGAAGGACTCAACACTCCACAATCAAACCACTCTAAACATGTTTGGCATGAGCCCTCCTTATCAGGTGAAAAGTTACTTTTGGCCTCAGCAGAATAGCCTCAGGTGCATTGTAAAAACATTAAGTCATCTGAGTCCAATAAAGGAAGCCTAGCAGAGCACATGGTGAACTAAGGCTAAATATCACCTGTTAATACTGTTTTGGGGTAGATTATTTTCCATATAGACAGTCTCGGTTGCTCTTGGCACTTAGTAGCGCCTTCCGAATTAAATCGAATACAACTGTCGGATGACTAATTATATATTGATGTCCCTCTGTGTCTAGGTTGCTTCCATATAAGGCCCACAAAGGAAGTCATTTATTTCAGATGTCAGCTAAAGAATGTTTTGTTTTAGATCCATTAACCAGTGGCAGAGCAAAACTGCAAGCACATTACTGAATGTAAAATAGAAAACAATGAAATTCACAACAGCAGTCCAAAATTGAGACAGGCATGAAGTGAAAATCTCAGCTACCATCAATCAAACTATGAAAGATGAAACATCGGGTAGCTTGCGCAATGACAGGCAGAAAAAAGCTCATTGTTGTAATTGCAGTAGCGTTTCCTGAATACCTTTTGTTTTTGAAGTACAGAAACACATGTGTATCAAAGTAAAAGTGTCTTAGTGCATTTACAATGCTTTCATCTCATTTCCATTTCCTTTTTTTTATCTTCTCTCTTCTTCTTTCACATTTGGTGAAAAGTAAGCAATTTGTGTTGTTTTTTTTACCTGAAGGAGAACAAAGTGCGAAAATGCTACAAAAATACTTAATGGGAGTGGTGGAGCGGTGAATATACCCAGTGAGTGCTACTGATTGCTGCTCTTTTACTTCCCGGTCCTGGTTTTCTTCATAACACGGACTAGAAATGTAGCAATGACATGTGTGTAAAAAACAGCACTTCGTCATAGCTAGATGACAAAATTCTTGTCATTACCTACCAAAACTTTTAGAGCTGTTTTTGCCATTTTTGAAGGCACTGACAAACAAGCTATTTTTTGTGCAGGTATGGCGAGGTTGAGTTGTTGCAGGAAGACGAAAGGATCTTATTCTTCCACAAACGGTCTGTCTCTGTAGGGATCCTTTCCATAAAATGGCAAAAACAAGCACTTTTAGTGGACAGACTTTTCACAGGGGCAATTGCCCACAAGGGTTACGTTGCAGCCATTGCAGCCTGTTCGTGGATGCTGGTGGAGGCGATCTACTGGACCAATTCCAAAACATTTGGTAAGTATTAGGCAATTAGTCCCCAAAATTTGTAAAAGAAAATAGGGCCCAGGTTTAAAAATACTGGAGTTTCCCTTTAAGTTTAGACAACAAAATTTGATTGGGTATGGCTAGAGAAAGACCTTCATGGTTAAAAGAAACCAATATTGATTGTTGATAGGAGAAAGGACTCAAACCACCGTCAGTGTTGAAGCAACCATTGCTGTGCTTAGGGTGAGGACAGTCGGTCAAGATGAGCCGATTTCCATCCAAATTTAGCACAAATATGATCAGAATTTCCAGAAAATCTGCAAAAGAAAATGCGAATTCCTGCATGTTTCCATCCAATACTGTTATACCAATATTTGGAGTTGGGATGAACAGTTGGTGGCACTAATTCTTTAGTTGGGTGCCATGACACCATTGCAGAAAAAGAGGGCAAGAAAACAAGATGACATCATCAAAAGAATGCCAGTCAAAGTGAAAACAATGTGGAAAATGTAGCGGAAATATATGCCATATTTCCATCACATTTTCCACATTGTTTTCGCTATGTTTGTTTCATGTATTCATTTGAGGAACATTACAGTCTCCTCATTGGCCCACACAGATCTGATGTTTTTGTTTGCCTCTATTTTTCGTCTCTCCAGCAGAGCAGAAGCTTCAGTAAGTTACATGCTTCGTGTAAATCATGATTTAATCGTTATAAGTCTGAGTCTATTGCACCTCAGCCAGGCGTAAAAAAAATGTTTGGGGACATTTCAACTTTTTAATTTGCGGTGTTTCCACTTAGATGTTTTTACATGCAAATTGAAAAAGGTGCACAAAAACAGGTGGATTGAAACACACTTAATGGTTTTCTCACTTGAAATGAAAACGTCTTTAATGTGTGATATAGAACTAGCTTACTGGTTCTGTCACACTACAAAGTCTGACAGAAATGCATGGTACAAAGCCTGTAAATCTCCCCAACATTCATTTGATCAGATTTTTAGTTACTTTTAATCTTTTGTCCTCTTTCCTGTTTGAAACTAATTGAAATAATTACCAACCTGCCTTCAAATGAAAACAAAGTATGCTTCCAAAATGTGGATACATCTTTGGAGAGTTCAGATGTTATTTTAATATGGGAGAACATACTGTAATTGTCCTGACAGTGAGTGGGTTGTACATGTTTTCATGTTTGTGCATGCATATCTATGCTTGTGGGTGCACTTGTCTGTGTGTAGAAATATCTTGCATCACCTCAGGTGTGTTTGAAGCATATTTTCAGTAGAGTTGGAGATAAATCATCTGAATCCGTGCTGACATCAAAACCCCTGAAGCACTAATCAGCAGTGGTCTCAAACAAATTTGAACAGGCAGCGAGACGGCCACTATGTGGGCTTCAATCACTGCCGCTAATGTCTTACTTTGCGTGTGTGTGTTTAACAGTTATCTGTGCTGTCGAGGGAGGAGATAAGGAGGAGGACAAAAGAACGCTGGGAGGAGAGAAAGTCAGAAAAAGCAAGGCAAGGCAAAAACACAGATAGTAGGCTATGCTACAGTCAGGAAGATTTGCCACTTTTTCTTTTTCTTCAGTCTGATGTGCTGCAGTAAGCATCACATCTTTCAGGAACACTGTGAACAGTGCATAACCTGATATAACATATTTTAAATCTCAAACATGAGCCCTTTCACAAACCAAAGGTAAAATCTCCTTCATTGTATATGTGTTTATAGTGAATGTGTATTTAAATTTCTGCAAAGTAACCTTGTTAGATATTTAACACTATGTGCATACATACTTACCACTCACTATGAAACTGAAGGTTAATTCAGGTCTTAGCCGTTCAATCCACTCAGATAAAATACAGTTAAAGCTGCATATGACCCATTCTCCTTCACATGAATGATGAGCTCTTCAGTTCAAATTAAATGAATCTCTGAAATGCAGACATTGTGTGAATATAACAATTGTCGCAAAGGCAGGAAACTGAAGTTTCGAATTCTGAATACCTTCTTCAAGTCCTGTGCTCTGGTTTAATAATGTCACATATAATTTTACAGTTACCAGGTGATGTAGGAGGCCATGAGGAAATAAGAGTGATGGGAGAAAGTAAGAGAGAAACAGATAATAACATTGCAATGGAGGGATTTCAATATTTGCTTATTAAAGCCAGTATGAATGACGTATTGTATGTAATGTAATGGTATGTGATTGGCTAAAAAAGAGCTAGCAGGAGAAGGGCATGTCACACACACTGACTACAGTTTTAATGGAATAACATAGTTCTCGTGTTGCGCGTTCCACGTTGGTCACCGCAGTATTTATCTGTACTAAACAGTGCCACATTAGCTACAATGCTAATGTTGCTAACAGTAGATCGCTACGTTTCAGAGACTCAAACAGTGTTTTAATAACAAACTTGGTTGCTACATCTCCATGCTCATTTTTCGGCAAAGGTATATCTGGAATTTCTGAAACACAAGTAATTCCTTTTTCGTCGTTCAAGAGGTGGTCAACAGCAATTGGCAGTGCCCACGATGGTCGGTGCAGCTCTTGTCAAAGTTTAACAAACTTTCAGTGTACCCCGCTCTGCAGAGCCGTCGCAACACTCCACATACACAATAATGGAGGATGTGTGCAAGGCTGTTTTTCCACGATAATGTGATATGTTATGACAGTTACATGGATTCATTCCAAATTTCATGTAGAATTTGGGACGGATCTATGGTTGTGTATCGATGTGGCCGAATCTCTGACTCCAATACATATTGATTCATCTTTACACTCCTTTGACATGCAACATGGTGCTTTGAGCTTAAAAATTAAAATCATTATCAATGTAGTTACGAGATGACGGTTTGAACAATGATCAAACTCATTAAATACATGGCCTTTGCTATGTGATGCAGCACCACTGCTTGTCTTCCCTGAAGCTTAACACTCCCATTATATTTAATAAAAGTGTAGGAATTTCTTCTGATGTTAGTGGAGTCTTTTGTTATTTCAGGTGAGGCAGGGAAATAAGTATAACCAACAGTTTGAATAGTACACATGCCCAAGAACATATAGTACATATATAGTTTACATACAGTAAAATATTGATTATTTTCATCATCTACCTAGAAAAAGAATACAGAGGTCCACACACACAATATGCTGTCCTTCACCTTATTTTCCTTCACCTTATGCACAGTTCAGATCTCAGCCCATTATCGCTGCATGGCATGGCACTAACAAGTCCTCAGCATGTATACTCTACCACATGTGTATTCAGTTAATCAGTTCAATCAAATGAATACCTCCACAGAGAAAATAAAGTAAAGTAGAGCGATAGCTGACACATTTGGCACATAGTGACGTTCATTGATCAACCTGCTCTCCACCAGCTGACCTAAATTTATCTTGTGGTTTTCAAAGCTCTAGGGTTGTGCCCACATATACAATATTCTTGGACATAGATGTAAAGGAGTGCAAATCAGGATTTTGATGAAGCATGCATTTGAACAATAGATCTTATATTCCCTCCCAGTGGGAATACAAAAAAGTATCTATCTACCTACAAAATTTACCTCACCTCCATGAGTAAGGTAGTAGTTAACATCACAGAAAAGTTGTAAGTTAAAAGTTATAGAAATATGGATTGTTAGCACTCCTATAAACCATGGGTACCTGCTGGTTACAATGAGACATGTTGACAATTAGATCAAGGTGTGTTTCAGTTAAATACCATCAACAACACAAGCTGCTCTTCAAGAATAAAAACAAGCAACTTAAATAAGCTAAATAAACTATGAGCAACAAATCCACACAGGGAGTCCTCCTGCAGTACATGGGTATAAATAAGTGAATTTTAAATCCGACTCCACTATGATGAGAGGGGGAGAAAATAAAAACCGTGAACATACTCCTGCCAGACCTGAATACCAATCAGCAGATCTGTATCAAAACCCACTTTGCCATGAATGTACCTGAACTTCACACCTGCAGATACTCCACTCCTGCGTATTCAAATGATTGTGAACTCTACATTCGTCAGTGTCAGGGTTATCAGTAGGTTCCAGAGAGATTATTTGGCTTGGTAATGCTATTTGGCAAGCGATTTAAGACCCATTTAACCAACAAAATGAACATCTAATCCTTAGTTTTGCCTTAGTTTCACAATCTGCTTCATTTAAATATCATTAAAAGAAGAACATTTTGGTTTTTCTAATTTCTTTTGTGGCTTTTTTGTGCATTTAATAATTTTGCTTCTGTCAGATAGAAATGATTTTAATCCTTACTCAGCCAAGATTGTCTAGCGGGGTTAAATGTGCTCATTAGTACTTTTCTAGGGGGTCACCCAGTGAGCGCTACAAAATAATATTAAAATGATAAGAAAACGAATGTTAGACATATCATATTAGACATCTAACTAGTCATATTTTGGATTACAAAATAACAAACCATCTTTGGCCGAGCGTATATGATACAGCTAAAGCAAAATCTAAAACTGACAAGCTTGCTAACATAACAGCATTGATCTGTGATTGTATGTGGGACATGTGGTCACAAGGAAGTTGTAGTGACGGGACATTTTATGTTTCAAGAGGTTCTGGCTCAAACTCTGCTTACTGTCCTGGACTAACCCCTACATCCATATTTCTCTGTCTCTGATACATACAGAGTATTTATGTCCTTGTTGTTTCAGATATTTTCTGCCTTTTGATTCCAACACTTACATATTTTTGCATATTGTAAATCTGTTTTCCTATAATACCTTTATTTTTGCCTGACCCTTATCGCCTCTGTCCATTTATTCCAAACACACACCTTTTCATTTCCCTCTACTCCAACATGGCATGACATGATGGCATGATTTGTCTTGTTCCTTTTGATCCACTGTAGGGCTGTAACTGCTGCTAACAATTCAATTGTATATACAGACAAATAATTGGACACCTTTATCTCATTATAGATAAATGCTCAGGAAAAGATACTGTGAAAACCTGTTCATATAGTGCTGAGCTCAATGTGGGAAAACAGACCTGTTGTTTCATCAGAAGTAGATCACATGCTAAAATGTAAATGTATAAGTTCTATAATTTCAGCATTCACACCCCCTATACACCAAAATTCAATAAATAAATAACACTTAAAAATTGGATGTTGATGCTTCTCAAGGTCTTGAATTTACACAATACCCTGACCTTTCATACATTTTGCACCTGTATACACCCTTGTGTAAAGGTGTTTAGGTATTGCAGGGAATTGTCTGGATATAAATGGATCAGAAATACCAGAACTCTCCTGAACTGTAACTGTTACGCTCCAAAAATACTCCATAAAACCTGAGCTGCAGGTTGAGCTCCACATGGCGACGCACAAGGTGATGATTCAAGGGTCCCAAGCTGAGCACAATGCAGATTAACAGGAGGCTTTATATGCTCTATATTCACAGGGGTCAATTTATCAGGGTGCCTAGGATTTTGTGTGGCTCACCAGGCTGCTTTTATTTTTCTAGTCTAGCTGGAGGTTCTCAGTGGGGTTGTTTGGGAGGGCTTACTGTAATTCACTCAAATTCGTACGGCTTAAATAAAGTGTAAAAATGGCTATGGGTGTCTGTCAGCCATAATGTGTTTCTGGCAGCTCCTGTATTTGGAAAGAGCAGTGTCTGTGTAAGTATAACATTTAATTTGTAAAATGAAATGTATTAATTTGGTTAATTACACTCACATAGCTGAAATATAATGATGAGGAGATTTCAAAGTACAGGGGCTACTGAGCTCCACTGTGAGTTAAAGCTTACTGCTACAATATACTTTACATACAACAGAGCACTGGGACAAGGGTTCAAATTTGTCCAACCATTATACTGTAGTATAGAACTATACAGTATATTCTTCCTCTAATACTTTTCATGTGTGTTTATCCATTCAATCACCCACCAACCATCCATATATCATCCATCCAGACATCCATTCATTGTTATCGTTCATCCAGCCATTCATCTGTTTGTCCATATAACATCAATCTATACCATCCATCCATCCATCCATCATTGCTACATCATCCATCCATTATTAATTTCATTCATCCATCCTTCCATTCATCCATCATCCATCCATCCACCTGTTGCTACATCATCCATCCATCAATCCTTTCATCATCCATCCATCTGTTTATACATCATGCGTCCATACATCATCCATCCCCAGAGTTTGACTTGTAAGGTGGTATAGCTAATGGATGGATGGATGGAGCCTCTGCAATCCCTAATAATGAATTCCAATGTATTTAGACACTGAAAGAGAGCCAGGGGTGTAACGTCCCGTAGTCTGTCTGTTTTCTGTTTTATTTTGAAGTATTGTTTTTCTGGTCTTCTCAGTTCCTGCCCTTGTGTCTCCATTAGTCTTGATTGTCTGCACCTGTTCCCCATTACACACCTGCCCCTAATTCCCTGGTCCCAGACTTTTCCATATTTAAACCAGTTCCCTTGCTTAGTTCCTTTGTTCAGTTCATCGTGTGTTTTGTACCTGAGTGTGAGTACTGTGTGTACAAGTTTCTACGTGTTTGGTTTCATGTTCTTGTGTTGGATGTGTTCCTTGTGTTGTTGTCTCCGGAACCTGGATCTCAGTTACCCGCTTGCCTGTCTACCTGTACCTGTGTAAGGTAAAAATAAATCTTTGAACTGCTTCTAGTCTCCTGGTCTGTCTGCACTTGGGTCCTGCCTTGACCACACATCATAACGGGGAGGGAGAAGGATAGAGGATCACACAGGCAGAGGAGGAAGATGATGAATTTGGATGTATAGATGAAATCAACATCAATGAAGGCATCCATTCTTCAGACTATGTGAAGATTAAATAATCTCTCTGGGTCCCCCCCCCCCGTTTGCATCTCTGTCCTCAACACATCAATTTCATTCTATTCAATCTGCTTCACAGCTATGGCAGTTGAAAACAAACCCTGCCAAAAGCATACAAACAAAACTAATCAACATTTTTGGGCCATAAATTGCATCCTCTCTCCTGTGTAGACCTTTCAGTCCCTCCACCCACCCAATCCCAGCCCCCAACCACGCACACACCCATCAGACAATCCATCTCTTACTGAGATAGATTGTTCTGTAGTAGCATAAAATGATTTTTACTGCAAGAGGGGTAGGGCCTGCCAGGAGATTAAAGGGCCATTTCACTGAAAAAGTCACATTAAACTATGGGTTCGTCTCCATTGGGCAGGTAAGAAATTGATTCCATCTATCTTTCCAAGGTGAAACACAGTCATGCCAACAGATTACTTTTAATGTTTCATCCGACTTCCTCTCACTCTGTCACACCCTCTCTGACTTGCGGTTTGGTCTCTTGATGTCTTTCTCATGCTTTCTCTCTCATCTTACAGTTTGAGCAAACCTCTCTTCTATGCTGACATGTCTTTATCTCGTTGGCACAGTTGACTATATTAAAATAACATATGTACAGCCATAAAATAAGAAGATATACACTTGTATGTGGACACTTCAACTTTACACCACTATGTGATTGTTAAATGTCTCATTCCAAAACCACTACCATTAATATGCTGCTACAATAGCGTACACTCTTCTGGGATGGTTTTCCACAAGATTTTGGCTGTAAGAATTTGCTCCCATTTAGCCACAAGAGCATTAGTGTGGTGGGGCACTGATGGTGGGCGATAGGGCCTGGCATCATGCTAATTTATCCCAAAAGTGTGGAGTTGAGGTTAGGTCTGTGCAGGCCAAGCCAGGCCAGTTCTTTCACATCAAACTTTGAAAACCATTTCTTTATGGACCTGGATATTTGGGTGGGTGCACTGCCATGTTGATACAAGAAAGGGACTTTGCAAAACAATTCCCACAAAGTTTCAAACACACCATCATCTAAAATATGACTGTGCTGTAGCATTAGGCGTCGTCACAACAGAAAGTGGCACAGTGAAATTCATCCATGTGTGTGTCCTCATAAAATACGTGATGCTAGAACCTTTGGTGACATAGGGACGACTAGCAGGGCTAGGTGGCAAACAACTTTTAGAGGGTGAGATACCCACAAACACGCTAGCCAGCTGGGAACATACCAGCGCAGGGTTGCCAACTTTGGGTACCTGGCTGGAGTGAGATTTTGATGCCATGGCCCATGGGCTTAATCGCACATACGTGCACGCGCACTTTATCATGTGCACATAGGCTATTTGGACTCAATTCACCATCAGGGTTTTAAAACGTGCAGCTTACACATGTGGCGGGAACAGACCTTATAGGCCTATTCTAAGATTTAATGGCATAGCCTGACTACGCCAACTCGAGACTTCCACCCTGGGAAATACTCACAATTTCGCAATATTAGACATAGCCTACACTAACCCAATAAAAGGGCACACAGGTCCATTCACTAATGAAAGTCAAAGACGTGTTGTTTCGAATATCAAAACTACACTGTTTTATTGAATGTTCACAAGTAGCAAGAACCAGAAATAAAAGAACACAAGAACCTATTCTACTCTAGAAACATAGCCAATACACGAACACAAACACACAGACAAATCTACACATGACCAAACACACTCACTCAGCCAAATATACACATAAACACACACTCACTCACTGACTTGCTTGAACGCCTTCTGCACTCCGGTGCAGGGTTTTCTGCCAGAGCAGCTGTCCAATCAACACGCCAATAAACATTGCGCACATATCGCGGACCAAACGGAGTAATTTAAGAGCCCATACTCATAGAATGGGGGTTACAGTATGTATGTTTGCCTGTTCATCTCTGTTGCTGTCGCAGTGTTTTGGCGTGAGAGTAGTTTGGGCAGCGTGAGACTGAAGGTGAAAGCGTGACAGCTGGCAACACTGTGCTAGCAATAGTCAGTTACAATAGCTACATAGCTTGCTAACTGACAGCTAGCAAGCTAGATCAGTCGCTAAGGGCACAATAAGTTCAGTTTATTTGAAAAATCAAATTTATCTGGAAACCATGCCTCTTGCCTCTTTTGTGGAGCAGTTTATACTCTAAAAGAAGAGGGTCAAATAAAGATGGTGCAACACAGCTAATAAGCTATGTTAGCTTTCTCTGTTTTGGATTCTATGGTTCTCCATTTCCCTCAAAAGTCAGCACTGTCAAAACAGTTTGCTACTGTTGCTACTTCACCAAAGTTGATCTGGACATGAAAGATTTGTGCAAATTTACTTAGCCCCATTGAAATCAATCGATTTTTAGTTGTGTAGTCCCTCCAAGCTATGAGATCTCTGTATAATGTCTTTCCATGTAATGTGTATGTCTACATACTATGCTGTTTTTTCCCCCTTTTTTTCTTGTCTGTTTGTTTGCTTTTTTCCCCATCCCTTAGGGTCTGTGATCTGCTCGTATCTGCTGTTGTATGTGTTTTGTATTACATTCTGTTGTTGAAAATTCAATAAAATATCGTGTTAAAAATTCCCCCAAATCAATCGATTTTACAGCAAAATCTTGACGCTTTAAATGCTGGTGTGACCAGGCCTTTTAGGCGTATTTTTTCAAGTCTGCCCTAATACAATACTGACATGCCATATGTAAAAACTGTTCCACCTCTCCATACTGCATGACTTCCAAAGTAGGGGACAACATCCATGGTCCTTGGGAAAAAAAAAAAAATGCATTCAGTCTGAGTTAGGCAAATGAAAATGGTATTAGGATAAAATTGGAAAAAATCCATTCCTTTCCTTATTTAACCATCCACATAAAGGTATGTGGGTGGGCACATACTTTTAGTCATAAAGTGGCTCTTTACCATCTTGTTTGAGAAATCAAATATGACCGGTACATTGGTGTACAGCCTAAAATAAGGCAGTCAAATACATGGACAATTTGAAGTTCCTTATTAAATTTCAGTTGTGATTAAAGTAACTTTGCTGATATTAGGTTACTTTTGATTTCAGAAGCCAAAACTGAGTCCCTCCCCACTGTTTGCACAGCAAAGAGATGCCATCTCTGTAGACTTGCATTCAGACAAACACACGCAGTCTTTTTCCAAACACGTGGCCCCTATTCACTGTCTCTCTCCGTTTGGTTGTTACTCAGAGGGAGAGTGTGTGTATTATTCAGTTGCTGAGTGTTCGGCCCAGCATGGAGAGGCACATCTAATATGTTCTATAAACAACACTCTCTTCCTCTCTCAGTTGCTATCTCTTCTATTTTCTCGTTGTCTTTCTGTTAGTCTCTCTTCCTCTCCTTGTTTTCATCTCACTCGCTCTTCTCCCGATGTTTTGTCACACCAGGTCTGCCTTTCCACAGAGCCGTTCTGCATCTACCGACTGTTTACTTTAATCACTGTGTGTGTGTGTGTGTGTGTGTGTGTGTGTGTGTGTTTCTGTGTACTGGCTATGCATGTCTGTGTGTTGTTGCACCCCATAAATGTATATTAAGGCTCAAGGCTACATTAGCAGCTACTCGCATAACACACCCGAATCTCAGACTGAACTGTCGGTGGTCGAGTTACATTGTGGGCTATTCTCCCGATATTGTCATCTCATAGTTTGACTTTCCTGTTGGTGCTCACAATTGCACTCATGGCATTGGCGTGCGCTTTACTTATAGCATAAAAATAAATGTGTACAGCAATATCTTGTTTCAGTCTGCTCAAGTAAATGTCACTAAATCTGTATTGATATTCAATACATCCATCCATCTGTCCTTTATTTCTGTATACCCATTATTCTTTGCAGGGTCAGGGACGGCAGGAGCCTATCCCAGCATGCACTGTGTGAGAGGCAGGGTTCACCCTGGACAGGCTAACGCACGGCTAACACACACATTCACACCTGTAGTAAATGTTGTGTTTCCAGTTCACCGAACTAAAGCAGACAGGTAGATTGCATGACCTTAAAATCTAAAAAATGTGTCTCCTTAAGCCTAACTTTTGATCAAGTTTGTTCATTAAGTGCAGTGTACACTCCCTAAATCCAACTGACAATCAAGCGTGTGTGCTCTACAAAGCAATGCAAACAAAATGAGCTGATATCAGTCATGCGGTGTGTAATCTTAAATCTCTCCTCAGACTGTTCATTGGTGTAGTGTGTCCTCAGCTTATAACCAGAGTATCTGTCCAGAGCAGTGATGTGGGCTGCTCTGTTCTGTTGCAGCCAATTAATTCTAACTGTGTCACACTATCAAATTTGCTGTACAACACATTACCTCCAGGGAGTCACGCACGCTACACAAATATACACAAACTTTACAAACACATAAGATGGGAGGATAAAGCCAGTACACTCAGCTACGGTGATTGCCATCAGTGGAGACAAGGAAGAGAGAACCCCAATTATAACTCCATCTCTTCTCTCTCTGTCCCTTCCTGCTCCTCTGTCACATACATCAGTATGAAGTTATGTACTGTAGAATTAGTTTTGCATAATAGCTTCTTTAAAATTTTAAAAAATGAACTAGGGAAGCTTATCTAATGACATGAATAACTTTTTTTTATCCCCAAAGCATCAACTTTTCAAGAAGTTAAAACAGTCTGGTTTATAGCTTGACCTCTATGCATTTGTCAGTTTATCCACTGGGGTTGTTTTAAGTTTTTCACAGGCCCCATGAGATTCTTTCAGCCCATAAAGGGACCATGCAGCCCCTCAGTAGACATATAAAATGACAGCTGAGCTGCCTTACATTTGTCTCAGTATGTAGAGTGTGACCTCGCACACAGCGGACCAGCTCAATTAAACAGAGATAGTTTAGCTGACAGGTTATCAAGAAGAGAAAGTGCTTGTAGCCACTGATAATGTCATGGGAGGTCTCAAGTCAAAGATACAGCAGCTTTAATCCAAAGCAGGAGAGATTAGACTTTCACACATATGTCCGCCGAGTTTTTGGATGGACCAACGGATGTACAGATCTTTAAAGGTGCACTCCACAGATTTTACACATTAAAATCAGTGATCTTGTCACAAGGAACAGGGTGGTTTTTAGATATAGACGAGCTAGACCAGCACGTATTGCACTGCCAGCTGGAGCGGCGCCAAAGAGGAGGAAGACATTTTTTGTAACGTAATGTCCAATGCACACATTACAGTGTTAAAAAAAACTCAGAGCTCACTCTGCACCAAACACCTTATACTGATACTCAACTCCAGTTATGTAGTGGTCTGTGAGTCAGTCGGTTTAACAAAAGACAGCCTATAATGATGAACACCTTCTAACAATAACATTTGCTAAGATGTTGAACATGGTTAATATTATACCTGCTTACCATCAGCATGCTAGCATTGCCATTGTGAGCATGTTAGCTGTGAATAAGTAAAGCCTCACAGAGCTGCTAGCATGGCTGTAGACTCTTAAGCCCTACTCGCACGGGACTAGTATTACCAGGGGACCTCTAGTAACTTGCAGTAATTGTGGAAGTCGTCTGTGATCATAATCCCGTGCAACTCTGCCATGTCCGTAATTTGTAAATTCAAGTAAATACAGACTTCGCATATCCCGAGCGAACGTGCCGCATGAAACACAGACGTGGGGGGTTAATTTCTAAATCACACGGGGTCCCCTGGTACTACTAGTCCCGTGCGAATAGGGCTTTAATCTGTCTCTTGTGAGTTCCCCGCCTTAATGAAAGTGAGGTATGCCTAGTGTTCACCTCAGAGTAAAAATTCTTGGTGTGACACTGAAATAAAGATGAGTGGAGACATGCACCAGTTCACACATATTTGCACTGAAGCTAAACAAAAATGGACGCACAAGGCGGGAAGATCGCCTTCATCTAACGTAGCATTGCTATGAATGGTACTCTGAACATTCTATGAAAGAAACTTTCTGCCAGCTGCATGCAAACAAGTGTGGAAGTGATGTACATGTTTATTTGCATATCAAGTGGGGGAAATCCAATCAGAATCCTTAACACGAGACAGATTTTGAGGTGCGTGTTAATGTCAAGTGAAAGTGATCTGTCTCAGATCTCAGGTCTAAATGGGTCTAAGAGATGACCCCAGTTGGGGAGAAGAGTTAGAGGACGAAACATAAAAGCCCGTGTGATTTAAGTTTGATGAAGAGGTAGAGAAAAGAGTGTTCCTCCTAAGCTCTCCAGGACTCCCCGCTGAGTCCCTGGCAGTGACATGAGCCTCGTTAAAATGTACCTTTTTACCATTTTAAACACACGCTCACACACCATAGCAAGTCTCTCAAGGCATGTCTTATGCAACCCCAGAGTGTTGTCTTCCAATTGAATTATGCAGAGTGGAGTGGAATCGTCTTCAGAGCTCCCCTCAAAGTTCTACATACTGGAGGACACACGCAGGCTCTCTCATTCTCTCACCAAATAAATCACATGTTGTTATGCATATCTAAAGCTCCTCTCTACGTCTCCACTGTTGTTTTTAGTCCCCGGTGTGTCTGTGTTTGAAGTAGAGTTGCTGGAAGCCATTTTAAGTCTGCTCTCTCTGTACCCAATATCAAAGACACAATCCTGAATTTATTTGACCGTGAAAAGTCTGCATATATTCAGGTTGATTCTCCCTCCCCTCTACTCTCACAGCCCTTCATTATTCAATATAAAGATCTGGGACTGTAAATATAAAAGGAGAAGATTTGTTAGCAATGTATTGAATTAATATTTTGCAGCACTTACAGCTGGAAAAACGTATTCAAATATACCTGCGTGATTCTTTTTGTTATTTAGTCAGTCACGGCACATTTACTGTGCTAACTACACAGCTCCTGTTCACTTATTTGAGATTTGTGGTAAATGTTTGTCACAAGCTTGGAAAAAAAAAATCAAGGTAAGTCTGTTGATTAATATAAAGGTCTGCAAACTCAAAGAGGGATGGAAAAAAAGGGCATTGTAGAGCATATTTCACCATTTTCATTTTTCACAGCGTTACTGTAGCTCAGTAAAATATTTCCAGTAAGAACAACTGAAAACATAGGGCCTCAGTTTGAATCACAAACATACAGTACATACAGTAAAGCAGGGTTCTGCATCATGTGCAGGTGTGTCCCAAATAATCGATTTGGGTTCACATGAAACACGTACTGTAGGTGCCCTATTTTTCACCATAAGGCTATGAGATTGCAGCCTTTAATACCTCTGTACCTTTAGTTAAAGGTGGGGTAGGCAGTATTTTTTTGGAGTCATTGGGCAAAAATCCCATAATAACCATTCAGCATATTATAATTCAAGTGGTCTGAGAGAAAACTTCAGCCCCCACCTCTTGGCTCTTTAGAAAATCTAGCCCGTGACGGGAGACTTTGGCCAATCACAGGTTATTTCAGAAGGACAAGGTGCGTTCCTACTGGCTGTTCTACAAATGCAGATGCGCGTGCACATCCCTTCAGATGGTGAAAGCCTGATTCAATGGCAGAAAATCCTGCAATACGTTCTTTGCCTACAGTGGCGTATAGTGCAAAACACATCCCGGCACCACACGGAGCTTTGAGCTCATTATGTTCCACGCCATGGCGCTCATATTGACAATACGACGAGAGCTGCAGCTACCTCTAAAGCCTGGGGCGCTTTGCGGCCTGAAAGCGCTGGAGGGGCGTCTTTGAGAAGACAAGTTGCAGCGAGAGTGAACACTACGAGGCATGAGGTTTCGCAGGGCAACTGACTCCTGCATCTACCGTTCGGCATTGTGGGTTTGATGCGAGGGGCTTAGGGAGAGAGGCAGAAGGTTTTGCATAGGTTGCACAGGTTTTGGCTACCCCAGCTTTAAGTAGGATTGTGAATGCATTTGTAATGGAGTATTTTTATATTGTGGTATTGCTACTTTGACATAAGTAAAGAATCTGAATACTTATTTTTTTAACACAGAAAACAAAATTCAAGGCTAGTAAACATGAGTAACCATGTAACCTTAATCTACAGTCTAAAAATACAAATGAGGATATGTCATGTTTACAATTTGCACAATTGAACTCAGCTCCCCCTAATGACTTATGGGACCCTATGTGGCCCGGCCCAATTTAACTGTTGATGATGATAATTATTAATATTATTGGGGGTGGTAGGAAGGTCTTTTGTGTTAAAGCTTCCCCTCTTGTAGCCTAATTTAAGGCAATTAGAGGGACATTATTACAAAGATGACTTCCTAGTGCTTTAATAATACTGTAATAAATCAGGTATGCACTATGGCTGATTATATTTTTGTCATTTTATGACTCAAGCTGGTCTTGACAAAGATAATCAAACACTAAGAAATTAAGTTTTTCTTTTACTTAACTAGTCCTGTGTCAATTTCTTTTATCTATGGATTCACCTTTTTGTGTTTTATTCTTTTTCCAAATGTTCCTTACATTGCTATTCATATTGCAAAAGCCACAGAAACTGTTTCGAGAGTGCCATATAAATAAAGGTTTGTCTTATTGCTTTATGACAGGAGGATTATCGCTGCTTTCTTCTGTATTTCTTCTCTCGTTTTCTTCCCGTTGCCCTTTTTCCTGCAGTGTGCAGTGTTTGTTTTGGAAGTTGATGATTTAAATGCAGGAATGGCATTAGAGTAAAAAAACAGTTTTTCTTTCTCGTGCTGTGGCAGAGTGGGTTTTGTTTTAGACATGCTGATTTAAATTCAAGTCTGACAGAAGGATTTTCGCTGTTTTTATTGTCTGTTTTTCTTTCCCTCCACTCTCCTCATCATGGGGGAGTCTTGCTCTAAAGGAGCTTATTTAAATTTGTATAACAGCAGGACTCACTGATTTGTTTTACGTTATAAGTTTCCATTCAGTAGTCTTCTCTCTTGCTCGCTCTACCTCCTCCCACCTCCGTCTCGCTCTTTCTCCTGTGATTTCAGAGTTCAGCCTTTGCTATGATTTTTTTTTTTTGCCAAGAGAGGGAATGGTGGCAGTTTTGGCTTACTACTGTGAAATACTGTGTGTGTGTGTGTGTGTATCAGAGAAATAGGCAAAAAATTGGTTTGACCATTGGCCGTCTATTGTTGTGCCTGACTGGAGAATTGGCCCCAGTCCACAACTTGGGTGAAGCGGCCTCTGAGCCTGAACGTAACGTCAAATTTCTTCTCTTTTCTGTTCTTTCTTCTTCTTTCCCCTCCTCAGATTTCACTTGCCGTCTATAACATGGACTCCATGGCTCCAAGACAGCGCCAATTTTTTCCGCTGAAAGCTGGTCACCCAGCACAAAGGCTAAAACATTTCTCTCGTCCGTTTAAAAATATTACAAGTTCATGGTTTCAAAATTTGTAATGAGAAAAGTAATCAGCAGTTTGAAGTATCCTGTCAACGTTTTTACATGTTTTTTTGGGGGGTTGCAGTACTGCAATTGGCCACTGGGGCAAAGTGGCAGCAAGGCTGACTGGCCGCACAGCAGCCAGCTTGGAGCATGGATGTATTATAGGAACTGGATACCAGACCCAAAGATGGCGCCTATTCAGTCCAATAAGAATTGCTTGTCTGGCGCATATGCCAAAAAAAGTTTCTAGCTTCCGGGTTTACTTCCGGGGTATGTGACCCACTGAATATATGCAGTAGTGTTTCTCCCTTGGCTTGGAGACTGTCGAGAGTGCAGCCTGACCTGCAAGGCCAGGGTCACATGACCAACAAGGGTAGCCAGCATGAACTGACCTCCTCAGACGTGACTCTTGGATACGTCCCCCTTGGCCCATCCTGCCCTCCTATTCACCCATCCATTCCTTGAAATAACTGGTCTGTAACTGACATATTTTAAACAGGAACACCAACAAGGCCCATGTGTCATGTGTATGTCATTGCTAAACCAAACACAATTAAAACTCAAAACAAAGTTACAGAATTGTTAAAGATTGGCCCAGAGGTGGCCATTTCTAGTGGATGGCATGTATTCTTTTTCTCCTTGTGTTAATATTCAACTTCATGAACTATTCAATTCAATTCAGTTTTATTTATATAGCGCCATATCATAACAAAGTTATCTCAGGGCACTTTTCCATAAAGAGCAGGTCTAGACCGACTCCTTATGTTTACAGAGACCCAGTAATTCCCACCAAGAGCAAGCACAAGGCGACAGTGGCAAGGGAAAACTCCCTTTTAATAGGCAGAAACCTCGAGCAGAACCAGGCTCTGGGTGGGCGGTCATCTGCCTCGACCGCTTGGGTTGAGAGAGAGGAGAGAGCAGATGAACTACAAACAACACACATCATATGTGTGTCTGTTGCCTTGTAGACTTACTAAAATCAAGTTAGGATTATAGAGTCTGCAGGGGAACTGGTCTTTTTGAGCCTCTTATCGCCCTGTAGTCCCAAAAGAGCTGAGACCCAGACCCCTTGTCAATCTAATTCTCCCTCCCTTGCTCTCTGTCTCTCTCTTGCTCGCTCTGTATCTTTTATGCAGCTCTAAGGGAGAGGGATTTTAGAAAGAGAGACTCAGATGGCTAAGTGAGGATAATACTGTCATTAAAGAAAGAGGGCGGCAAGAGAGAGCAGGAGATGCGGACAGAAAGTGGGATGGGAGGGAGGGATGAGAGGGGGAGAGTGGAATCAAAAGAAGGCATTCATGAAAGTCTTAGTAGGAGAGACCAAAAAAAAGTCATTTTTAGTATCAAGTGTTGGATTTTTGCCCCTGCGAGGATATTTTGGTTTGTCAGTAAGCACCTTTGGGCCTCACAACAGTAAAACATTCGGACATGAAAGAAGGCAGAGGGAAGAAGAGAAGGAAAAAAGAGAGGAGGACGAGAAGAGAGGAGTGGGAGAGAGGGAAGGACTCAGACGTTGCATTGACTGGTGAGACTGGCCTGTCTGCAACCCAAGGACACAAAGCTCCAACATTTCTTTTATGGCGTCTGTGTGTGTCCTTACTTTGAGAGATAACTGATGTCCAGACCACTCAGCATAATTCAGGCACTTTACTCCTCAATGCTTGGACAACCTTAAACTTTGAAAATGTGTTGTTTATAATTTAATTAACAAAAGGCAAGGAATAGTACACGTCCAGACTGAGATGTCTTTTGATATCTTTAAGTGGCACTGTTCTCTTTGTGCGTTCAGTCATGGTGGCTCTCACTGTTCACTGTGTAGTACTTGTTTCTTTTCCAAACAAATTAGTAATGTAAAACTCATGGAAATGTGACAAATTATTGCTTCAACAATCAAAAGCAGCCATAAAGCTTCAGTAGGAGCATATATTTTTCATTAAAGATAAATGCAGACACATCTTTGCCACAACTCATGCAAAAAATCTGCATCTGTCCGCTTCAACGTGCGTCTTTTCATTAAAGGAATAGTTCACGTTTTATTTAATAAGTTTATTCGCTTTCTGGTTGAGAGTCAGATGAGAAGATAGATACCACTCATGTCTGTACACTAAACATAAGGCTACAGCCAGCATCTGGTTAGCTTGGCGCAAAGACTGGAAATAAGCTAACAGCTAGCCTGGCTCTGTCCGAAGGTAACAAACTCCACCAACCAGCACCCCTAAAGCTCACTAATGAACATGTTATGAGCTGTTTGTTTAATCCGTGCAAAAACCGAACAAAGTTAGAGTGGTTTGAAACCCATAAACAAAAGCACAATGTAAACTGATGCTATAGTTCTCACAACCATGCGATGCATGCTCGGTAGTGTGCACGGCTTGAGTCTGAAACATTGCCACGTGAGGTTTCATAGTTGGAACATCATTTAACAAGTCAATGAGGATGTGTTAAACTATTACTGAAACTGAAACTATTATTGAACTGAATGATGATTCAAGCACAGCCCTAAATAATCATTAATGTAATAATGATTGTATGCTGTAACTATCAAAACAATTTATTGCTTTATTGGCGTGAATACTGAATGTCCTGTCTCAGTATGTCTGAAGGTTTCCTTTCTGGTGTATAAGGACTGTAATTCCCTACTGACAGAGTCTTCAAAAGGTAGAAGCCATTAGCAGTCTTGCTGTGTGCTGTGTGTGTATGTTTGTGTATGCATTCCTGAGAGTTGAAGGTCAGGGAAAGGAGAGGCAAACACCATCACACTTGTCAATCAGAACACGACACACAGAGAGAGAGACAGAGAGGGAGAGGGAGAGAGAGACGTGGCTGACAGACAGAGAGGACGTAATGTGCTGATAACATAAGAAAAATGGAGGGAGAGGAGACTCAAAATAGAGGAAAAATGAGACGGGAATCAGTCCAAACAATGAATAATTGAACCAACAAATAGTTTATGTTGCTGTTGCGAAAAACTGCTTTAAAAGGGACATCCCCACAGACACACCCAAACACAACGCACACTGTAACCCAGATTCCTTCCTCTGATCTGGGTGTCTGAGTGTGCATTTTGCTGCTTTTACCACCTCCCTCGCTGCCAGTTCATCAAAAAAAGACTTTAAAGGCGGCCAAGTAGTTTGTGAGTACCAGCAAACACTCTGCAGGAACTAACCGAGAGCCGCAGTCATACTAGTCTCCCATGCTGCTTTTAAGCTTCGGAAAAAAATTTTTTTCCGTTGTATACGTTGAAAATGACCATGTAACATTCAAATGTAAAATAAATAAACAAGTTTGTACTGACTGAAAAGGTCATTAGCTTATTACACCTACCCTTTTTACATTCATTGTTTTGTACAGATCCCTTTAGATTTATAAATATGTATAATCTAATATATATGTATTTTAATATATGTACATTATATATACCGAAAAGTCCCAAACAAAAATCCATATACATACTAGTGTTCATACCTCAGTTTCATCATCTATTTAGTGTATTACACATTCCTTTTCAAAACTAATCCACAAATTAACTCCATTAACTGTTATGCATCTTTGTTTTTGTATACATGCAAATTCCTCTTAGTTCACACTGACTCCCTCTAACTTGAAACAACCTCTGGATACAGTCGGATCCACATCAGATAACGTTGGGGTTAATGTGGACAGAAGCTCAGCCAAGAAGTTAACCCCGATGTCTAGCAACACCGGTGCATAATCACAAATTTGCCGCTCACCATGCAGAGAGGCGTCGTGGCCTCGTGGCCTGAGGGCAGCCATAACTCCTCATGTGTAGATATACACAGACTGGTTTGGGCATGACAAGTGAAGCGATAAATCCACCATAATGACTCGGTTTTTATGTCTCTGTCATGATACGTTATATGATATATGAACGTTATGTTGTCACCGTGCCATCTGTCTGTGTGTAGGCACGTTCCTGTAAGCACGAGAGCTCATGAAGAATACATACCAAGGAAATATATGTGGTGGAAAATAACTACAGTTTTGAGGTACTTGTACTTTACTTGAGTGTTTTCATTTCATGTTTCTTTATACTCCTATACTAATATGCTGATAAATTTCAGAAGGAAAAATTGTACTTTTTACTCCACTACATTTATCTAAAATCTGGAGTTACTAGATTTTACAAACAAAACATTTATGATCAATTTATATAATATGATAGGTATATATTAAACTACAGTGTATACAGTAGTTAAAATTAGCTCCACCTCCACCAGTTGTAACATTAAAATGTTAATGCTTCAGTTATAATATTCAAATAATTCAATAAAATACACTTTGAAAGGGACCATTATACCCAACGAGTGCTTTTACTTTTGTTAATTTAAGTACAATTTGCTGATAGTACTCTCTACTTTTACTTAAGGACAATATAGGACTACTTCTTCCACCACTGGAAATAATAGTTCACTGGTTCCTCACTGATGATCTGATGTTTGCGAAAGGTGACAAATGAAATTAGTTAAACTTTCTGTAATGTGAAATATAACTATGACAGCAGTATGGATGCTCACGGGCGGTGTTCAGACTGCTGTAACCTTGTCGATGCACTACAGAAAGTAAAAACTGATTTAAAGCCAGTTTTAGTTCTTTGTCTTTGCTGCAACACTCTCACTTCCAAAGTGTGTTTCTCATCTGTGCAGCCTCAGAACCAACTCAGTTGTAACACTAGTGCTTCCTCACTAATCTCATTATGCAAGTTCATGGCACATAGCAGCATCCTCCATTTTTTAACAGTCAAATTTATGGGGAAACATAATGATTAATGAGGTCAGAAATGCATTTAACATTTTAACATTTTTGGCCTTAAGGGTACACACAATGGGCCTCGTGCAAGAACATTTCCATATTCTTATCCTAAATTTTTTTTAAACTTTTCCTGTGAGGTTGCTAATACGAGGGTTCCAAGTCAGATTCGTGGCGTGTCCAGACTTTTTGGACTGGGGTGACCCAAGTCATGCAGGGGTGGCATGAAGTATGTGAGTGTGCACACACGTCGGAATAGCATTAATTTACCATTTCTGTCTCCACTACTCACATCTACTTTAATTACTAACATCAGTAAAATTAGTAACATTCTAATAAGCTACACCTGCAATGTTGTCACTTTTTAAATCTCTTTTCTGGCACAGGTGTATTTGTGGGAATTGTGCAACAACGCCTACAGAGCCCGATGATGTCTGCTGCAGGGAGTTACCACAGGTAGTATGAATGCTTGGTGGATGAAATTGTAATAATGCAGTCATTATAATTTCTATAATCCATGTCACTTACCCTTTCAAATTTACTAGGTTACAAGAAGATTACAGCAGCTTCAGAACCAACCATCATGCATAGTGGAACATCCTGGCCTCGAACCTGTGTTTTAATGTGTTCTCCCTACAGAATGCATTCCATATCTACAGAGCAGACTATGGGCCTTCACATCTAAGGGGAATAGAACACCTGGTATGGCAGTCCTGATTGTTAAACAACAGAAAAAGAAAATGATAAAAGTATTGTTTAAAAAAAACAAGAAAATGTTCAGTTAGGTTTCACAGAAGCCATACTAGAAAAAAAGATGGACACACTATAAATGGCTGTCGCCAATTACTGTTGACTAAATATCAGGTACACTTTGCTCAGCCATTACAGATACTCGGCCTACAGAAGCTTTGTAAGCCGGTGTTGGGGCTTTCTGGGCCTGAGAATCCAGGTGGTACTGCCCGCCTGTGTGGTGTTAAGAATACGGACAAAGTTTCCTGACGCTCAAGGAAGGTACGTGGGTTTCAGACCTGTCCTTGATTGAATCTTGACATGTAGCTGGCTATCACTTCCTGCTTCAACATGATATGCCATATTCAATTATTCACTACATTTGTTTACCTTTTCAAGTTTGAAGAAAGAGGCACCAGTGGCATACACTGCAGCTGAAAGTTGGAGGTTCCCGGCAGGAGTGCTTCCAATAATAGGCTGACTGTTCCATTTTCTGGAGAACTGGCAATGTGAGCACTGCTGTTCTACAGAGAGGAATGTGCCTAACCTTCTTGTCCGCACGCCTGAAACCCCCTGACACACAGCGGGACGGGCGGTGGGGGTGAAATGGCCTCAGTGATTCACGGCAAGCCACTGGTGACATCCACACCCATTGTCACAGACATTCAACTAACAAACTAATAACGTTAATGTTATTGTGGATCTTGCAGCAAGTATCCTACCGCCAAGAACTTCCTAGAAAATTACATCTAACATTTACCTCAGCTGTTAGCATTAGCAACTGCTAAACGGCCAAAGAAACACATAGCATAATTATTTTTTTAAATACTTACATTTCCCTCTTCTACAGTTTGGCAGAAAGTTGGCACTGATCCCTCTTTCATGAAAAGTTTTGTTGCCAGCCCTGCCTTGTACTGACCCAGGTTCGAAAAGCAGTCAGACACAAAATAGTTAGCACACACAGAGGTTTTTACTGACTGTAGCTGGGACTTTTACATAGGAAAATAATCTCTATCCATAGAGCTCTTCTGTCCTCCGAGGCTGGGGGCTGATCCAGCTTGTGTTGGTTTGTGCAGCCAACAACAGAGCAGTTGCTGTGTTTACCTCTTTGCTTTGATATAACGCTAGCGAGTCCAGCGCTTGCAAGAAAAAATGCCACACCCTCGCAAAGTTAGTTCTCAGGCCATGGGTGGAGATACTCAGATGAGGGGCGGTATCATTCTAATAAGCCCGCACTTGACGTAAGAAGGGGAGCTCAAATCCTGAACGCCTTGTTGGTTCACATGTTTTCTGACCTAGGCAGCCCACAAACAAATGACTGGGTGGTCGTATTTCCCTTTAAAGAAGTAATGCACATTTAAACATGTTTTTTGAGCTGTAAACTAAATGATATGACTTAACTATGATGAAACACATCAGTGCAGGTGTTAATATTGGCATTTCATGGGTTGAAAATTGCTCAACATGCCATCTACTGTTTTAAATCAGCCCGGAACCTGCGAGGCCAATGCTGACATAGAATCACAACTGTGATTGGACACTGCTGGAGCCTTCTCTAGTGTCTCTTGACGCATTCACTTCGCGGAAGGATGCAATATCCTGGTGGTTCAGAGGTGGCGTTTCTAAGGGAGCATCACCTGCTAACTGATCACAAGCTTAAACAGGCATCTGAAGGGCATTCTGTATTTCCATTATGTAGATTAAAGGTTCTTCTCCAGACATACCTATAAACCTTACAAGCATAACAATGTTAAATGGTATTAAACCGAGCCCCAACAACTTTGTAGCACAACAGCCAGTGATGTCTGCATTAAAAAGGGTAGCACAACACCTTTGGGACTATGTTTGTGAAAATAGATGCCAGCAGGGACAGTACCATATGTATTACCACTGTTCAAAAGCTTATATTAGTCAGCAGTGAGCAATTTAGAACTACATTAATGTTTTTTATCCTCTCTATAAAATCCAATGTGTACAGATAAAAATAGTCTCTTTCAAATGAAAGAAAATTGCCAACATTTTCAAATACAGTTGACCAATCTGCATTGAAAAGGGACTATTACGGCCTAGAAATCTAACTATATACCTTGGCTTTCATCTATTTCAATTGTCAGATTTTCTCTTGTAAGTCTGTGTAAGTCACTTTTGATGTGAATATGGGCCACATTTTTTTGTATCAAGTATGATACAGTACCAGGTAGTAGTTTCACCTGGAATGCCTAAAGGTCAGCATAGTCAAAATATACAGTATCTGTGCAGCTTTGTGTAGATTTGACTCTTTTACTGATAGAATGGAGTAACTTTTGAGTCATTTAATCACATTACAATGTGAGCGTTCTTCCTTGCAGGTGGGATATTAAAATTTTATCTTTTTTGAAGGGTTAAATGAGTCATAAATAAATGTAGATTGCATTTTATGTTTTTATAATGTGCATTTCTATGTACTGTACACACTATCATGCAAAAGTCATGTGTAAATAGCTTTTAAAGGGTGATTTCCTCTAAGTAAAAAACAAGCCGCAGCTCACTCTTTCAATTCCGGGTTAATGCTCTTTATAAAAGATTACATTTCTGGAATATTATACACCTCAGTGAAAAAAAGAAAAGATGTCAGGATGTCACGCAACAAAGGTTTTAGGCTGAATTCAACACCAGAGTATGACAGTAGCTAAGCTCCAAGGTCACCCTGGAAGAGATTTGTACCCTTTCATTTTCAGCCTGTCACATGCCACTGGGTTTGAATGAAAAACCTGCATACTCCTGGGCTTTGACAGCACACAGTTTGACACCACTGCAGCATACAGAATGCAGTGCTTTCAATAGGAAACCAATGGTTAAAAATAATGCTGACCAAAAGTCCTCTCTACCAGCAGAAACAACATAGCAACATTTGATAAGACAACCGTGATAACCAATGAACAGAAAAAATAGGGGAAGAGACAAATGTGATCCATCTTCTACTTTTCCAGTAAAGACAAGGAATGGAAGAAGCGAGGGCTTCCCTCTTCTGATCTTGTCTTGATTCCCTGTTGGCTTTGATTTCTGATTCAGCAAAACCATGTACATTCACTATAGGTCTGTCATCTAGCATTCAGACACATCTTAGTGCACTTTATCATAACTGCTATCTTACCCTTGACGCAAACATTTGCAGTTACAAAACACTGCACAATACAAATACACAATACTAGAGTCTACAGCCATGCTAGCGGCACAGTGATGCTTTGAGCTATATGCTAATGTAGACATGCCAACATGCTCACAATGACAATGCTAATATGCTGATGCTTAGCAGGTATAATGTTTACCGTGTTCACCATCTTAGTTTGACATGTTAGTATGCTAACAATTGCTAATTAGCACTAAAAACACTTCTCATGGGAATGTCATTAGTTTTGCAGGTATTTGGTCACAAACCAAAAAATTGGGCAAATAAAATTTTTGACCCGATGATGGCACTAGATGAAATTACAGGGGATCACCAAAATTATTGCAATTAATTCTCAGGGGCTCGAGAATGTCCGTGCCAAATTTAATTGGCTATCCATTCAATAGGCGTTTAGACATTTCACTAAAAATCACAAATGTCAACTTCATGGCTGCGCTAGGAGAAAAATCAGGGGATCACCAAAGTCATTAGGATACATTCTCTGGGAACCATGAATATCTGTACAAATCCATCCGTGGCAATCCAATAGTTGATGAGATACTTCAGTGATCCACTGATGGACAATAGATGTTGAGATATATCACTGGAAAGTGAAAGTTTTGACCTGCTGGTGGCGCTAGAGGCAAAATAAGCTGATTACCAAAGTGATAGGGGTATATCTTCTGGGGATCATGCATGTTTCTACCAAATTTCATGGCAATCTCTCCAAGAGATATTTCAGACTGGACCAGAGAGGACCCAGGCGCAGACAGCAACTCAACAGATTTATTAGTCCTTAGCAGGTTTAGGAAGGTTGAGGAACAGACAGGTTACCGGGCAGGTGGGCTATCATGCAGGTAATACATCCAAACAGGACACAGGAACACACACACACACAAGCACAATGAACCAACTGAAAAGGACAGGTATAAATAGAGAAGGGACTGACGAGGGGATCAGGACCAGGTGTGTGATGAGGAGATGCAGGTGTAGACAATCAGACACACGAGGGCAGGATCACAGGAAACAAGACAGGCAAGACTTCAAAATAAACAGAAAACAGACCAGATACAACAGAACCTAACACTGACAAACCACTGACCAACTGACATTGCCATCTTTAGAGCCATGTCGCTAGTGTGGCTAAAACCATATCAACCTTCACTGTATTTCATTTTAATTTCACTTTTATTTCAGGGGCTGTGATTGGTTAGTTGTGTTGGTACAATGCAACACAGAGGACAAAATTGTTATATTTTCCAACCACAAGCATCAACACAAGTCTAAGCGGTGAGCTTCGCGGGGCAATGTTGTGTGCCAAATATTTTATTTCAATTGGGAGTCATTGACTCCATATAAATGTCTGCACATAGTCCTCCTAAATGCCTGTAGTCTCAATGATGATGATAAGGACGATCTGGAAGATTTAATGCTTGCATGAGTCTTTGAATAAACCCTTATCTCCTGTTGTATGTTACAGAGATAATTGTATGTTACAATTGCTGTGGCCAAAGCAATTGTATATTAGAGCAAATGTTTTGGACAAAAGAATCGCACATGGGCAGCAAATGGCTTGATGTTTCTTTATGTTGGTTGTTCAAGTCAGCATGTTCAATATTGTTCAGCTTGTGTTTTTGATGTGAAGCCAGTATTTAACTTGGTTTTCCCTGTTGGGAGGTTGAATGCCAACAGCAGCAGAGTACAGCAGGGAGTGCAATTAAGACCAGCAACAACACACAGATAAAGACAACATCAACTGAGTGAACCCATCTGAGATTGTCATACTTGTGTCCATGTAGCACAGAGATTAGTGTGGAGCCTGTAAACCAAGACATTTGTTGTTCTCTGGATGTATTTCTCAATTGTTAAGACAACTATTTCCAAAAGAACAATGTTTAGACAAAAGTAAAAGATAATCCAAATGGCTGACATGGTTTGAAAGAAATGTCAGTTCATCAGTTAAATGCCAGATTAAACTCTCCATCTGCTGTTTCTTTTGCTACATCATTCTGGGACCATTTTTAATTCTTTCCAGATTCTTACTGACCATGTTTATAGGTCACCTTTGCGACTGCAATAAGAAACAGTTGCCAGTTTGTATCTTCGACATTGCTTTTCTGACAAAGAGTGAAAAATGAGGTCCGCTGCTAAAAAAAGTACCTCAGCCTCAGACAGGCCTTGAATGATGAAAGTCTTGGCTTGCTGCATTGCATCACAGATTTGTCACTTCCTCCCTGCTCTATCCTGAACTCGAACCAAATCTCCTTCACACTGTAGACTGCACCTCACCCAGCTGTGATGGATATAGCTGTCTGAATGACTGCCTAGCTAACTAACTGAGAGGCTGACTGATTTCTCTGTGTGAACCTGTAAGGAGGGTATAAGACAGCAGGAGGACTCATGCTTGAGGCAAAGCACTAAACTTCAGGTGTTGATCATCTCAACTATGAACTATGGCAAACTTTGCTTTATATTATGTTACAAGCTACAAGATTTTATTTGCTCACTCACCGCTTCTGGCCATATGTAATTTTAAAACTGTCAATAGCTGAAAGTATAAGACTTTTTTTTTTCCAATTGTATTTCAAAGATTAGACCATTTCTCTCCACCAAAGACCTGACACGCCTTCATCATCTGTTGACTGGACTATTGTAACCTCTTGCATACATTTGCAAAAAGTCTCGATCCTCTTTACAGTTGATTCAAAACTCAGCTGCCACAGTTAGAACCACTGCACTGGCTACCCTTTGTTTTTAGGAACTGATTACATCTTGCGCCTTGAGGGCCCTTGCCCCAAGTTATACAGTATATCTGACTTTTTAGTGCCTTATTTCCCCCCTTGCTCCCTGAGATCCCCAGATGGTTCTGTTCTCATTAATCCAACATCTAGACTTAAAACCCACCATTCTGAAATAACTCTTTAGTGATTATTTATATTCTTGGTTCAGTCAGTCAACTAGAATTAGTTTAGGTTATTATTATAATTATTATTATTCAGGTAGGCTATATATGTGAATGTAGAATATGTACAGTGTTGATGTTTGACCACCAACTGTCGACACCTTGATACTCCCCACAAGGAAGCTCCAAGCTCATAAAGCTCAGCACAGTAGGGAGAGGGGAGTGATGATATTAACTTGCCCCCTAGGAAGGTAGACTGAGGGCCTACATGTGGATGCGGGGGTGGAGGTGAGCCTATTCAAATGCTCTGAAATCTCGCGAGAGGTTGAGTTGTTGCAGGAAGATGAACTTTTGGTAAGTATTAGTCATTTAGACCACAAAATTTGTAAAAAAAAATTGGGCCCAGGTTTAAAACTACTGGAGTTTCCCTTTAAGGGTTTATGATTGTTTTATGATTGAAAGGGTGAGTCGGATATATGTTGCAAAGAGAGAGTTATGCCATGTGAGTGTTCCAGTGGACCCAAGTTGACTGCCTGAGCTAGCAAGCAAGCTTCGCTTCATTTTTATTTGTTTGAGCTTTTGTGTTGTTTTGATCCATCTTACTTTAAAGCACTTTCTAACTGTGTTTTTTAAAACTGTTATATAAATAAAGTTTAGAACTGTTCACATTAGAATTGAGGAGTTCTTTCAGGTTGGTTAGTAGTGTCTTGAGAAAGACTGATACTGGTTTTAGACTGACAAATCTTTGACCTGCTAACATGTGAAGCATAGCGTTAGTTCAGGCAAAGCACTGAAGTCACGCTTGCTTTAGCTGATTAGCATAAGCCGCTGCTTGGGTACCAGCTGACTAGTAACGCCCAATCATATTCCTTCAGTATTACTTTGGGCATATGCACGTGCCAACGTCATTTGCTGCTGCAGCTCCCGCCACCACCCCAACCTCCTCCTCCTTATGTGCTTTTGTTTTTGGTATTGTGGATTTAGTTTAGATTGAATGTTATTGTATATATTTATTAAGACAAGATTCCTGCCCTTTTCAGCCAAGTCTGTACTGTATAACCAATTTCTATAGTCAGTTTCTTGAGGTGTCTCCGACTGAACTAACTAAAGTCAATATCATCCCTAAAACATTTTATGATTTCCCCTCTTGGACACCTTCCAAGAGAAAATTCTGTCATATTTATAATGCAACGATTTTAGAGTACATATGAAGAATTGGAGCCAAAGCGGTATAAGTAGATTTTTATGCCATTACAAAAAAAAGCGCATAAAAGATACTAGATGGTGTTGACTTTATAAATAGAGAGATCCAGCCATCACTTTTGGCTCCAAGCCTTTAAACAGTATATACTGGACAGCATGAAGGCAAAATGGCGTGTGCGTCAGTCACCAGAAGTCAAATTAAGTATTAATGGAGGCAGCTGTCCAGATATACAAAGCCAGAGAATAGGATTTTGCTGTCTATGCTAATGCAAAATTCAGCCAGCAGAACGTGACTGCTCCTATGACTGTCTACAGCTGAATGATGGATACAGCTGTTGGACTGAATGACTCCCATGTGTGCTTACGCGTCACCTTACATGTACTGTGTGTTTTTTCTCTGAGTGTGTGACTATACCAGGCCGAAGACGAAGGATAAATTTCCATCTCAGTGACTTGTGCGTTACTGTATGTGTGTATACTTGTGTTTGTTTGGGTGTGTTTGGTTCATGTGACTCTGCAGTGGTGAAAGATGACGGATGTGTATGACAGGTGTCTTGGAGGTGATGGATGGCTGGTATTTCACTGGTACAGACGCAGCAGGCGGCGAGAGAATCCAAAAATATTATTGGGTTATAATGACTTATAACTCACTTTTGGTCAGTGAGTTATAAGGATTTAATATGTATAAGTATTGGGAGAGCAAATGCCCTTTGACTGACTTATTGACATGAATTTGGCTCCTGATTTGAGATTTTATGTGTTTGTGTTTGCTTTATTTGACTTTTTTGTCATTATTTTGCCACTGTTTACATATTCTCTTTTTCTGGGTAGGCTTACCCATCCAAAGTATTACTTTGGTTTAATATATTTATGTGATTAAGAACAATTCCTACATCACTCACAAGAAGCCAGTAGCACATCGCAATTGTCAAGAACACAGAGTCCATATAACACTTGGAACAAACATTTGGTTTTATTGTGCAGAAAGAAACTATTTCCATGCTGGTAAACAGACAAACACATAAAATAACAGAGAGTGAGACATGGAAAGTAGTAGAGAAACCTGAGGGAATGGGATGTGATGAAAAGTAAGGAGTGAGTGCTAACAAAGGGAGGAGGAAGTGGCAGTCAGAAGTTAGGAGGGAGAAAAAAAGCAGTGGGAGAGAAAACAAAAATTAATGGAAAGTCAGAGACAAAGAGCAAGTCAGCCAGTCAGAGAGAAAAAGAAAAAGGATAAACAGAGAGTCTAAAAAAGAAGTAAGAGGGAAGAGAGAGAATCAATCTGCCATCGCAGGCTGCCACAGCCACTGACTGATTACAGCTGCCTGCAAAACAGCCTGTGGTGTGAGAGAGTGTGCGTGTATTGATTCTCCCCAACCCTTTGACTGTTACAGTGTGAGGTGTCCGTGACTTACCAAATCACTAATGAGAAGGACACTCCTCACTTCCTTGTCATCCCCCACACACACATACACACACACAGGTTTCTCATGGTAGCAAGATGTGGCGTTTTCACTCTGCTGGATTGCTGGACACTAATGGTGTGTTCCCACCAAAAGTGAAGCGAGTATTCGCCTCACTTTACTCACTTGAGTTTGACCGCAGGATCATTTGTGTGTATTTGCGTTACTAAAGTAACCGTTAAATATTCTGGGTTCATAACATCATCCGGAGGCGCACACATCTCTGTGAATTTAACCGCCTTCACCAGGAACTGCGTCTGGATGACTGCCGCTTCCAGCTCTACTTGAGGCTGACCAGTGCATACCACTACAGCGGTATGAACCAAAAATAAACAGATTTTGCTGTGATTTAATTGCAATAAACAGATCAAAAGGCTGCTGATATAACTACATCATGATGCTGATTCGTAAAAAGTCTTAATTCATGCCATACCACTACATGTAACAGCAACCACTTTGCTGCTAGTCCTTTTTCACAACAAACACTAAGTGCCTTTCCATCTGCCTGTTTTTAGGAAGGAAGTGCTCAGCAGTACATTAGTGATCCTTGCATTCAATTAGATTTCCTTATTCCAGGGCTCTGCTATTGGCTGTCTTCACTGGCAGTGTTTACTGGGACCCTTAAATGTAACATAGTCATCATTAATATTATTGATACACCTGTGGTTTTCCTGCTATGACAAGTCACTGTCTAGTTAGCTGGATCACAAGCCACAAGCCAGAGCTAATATCAACCAGATCATTAAAAAACTATTACGAAAAACTTTTTTCATTACATATTCAGTTGGCAGCCGAACAGGGTAGAAATGATGTTTGAAGGGATGCGGCATTGTATAAGTGAGTGTTATTTAGTGAAATACAATACCTTCAATGATTTAAGATTGTTCTCAAGATTATTCTTTCATAATCTGTTCTGTTATTGCCTGTTGCCATCCTCTGACTGAGGATCAAACATGAACAGACATAAGCCTCGTTAAGAGACACAAAGAGCAATAATAAGAGAAGAAAAAGAATACTCTTTTCAAATATATTGGTGAAGTCTTACCCTCACATACATATAAATACACACATTTATACACCTGGACAGGAGAAAGACACACATTAAACAAAAAGACAAAGACAAAAAAAGAATATTTAGACAAACAGTAATGGGAAATACACATGTCAGACGTAATAAATAAGTGTGATATAGACCGAAACACAGATGCACACTGGCATAAAATCACACAATTAAAATCCCCTTTTGTAATATTTCTATCTTTATTACGCTCCGTTAGTCGCACCACCCACAAAAACTCAACACAAAAATCCTGCTTTGTGTGCAAATGTCTGTCAGTTTTTATAGCTGTGTTTGTTACCTAACTGCCCATGTAACTGTGCGTGTTTGTCTTGGGTTGGGTTAAAACATGGATTAAATTTAAGCAAATGAAGGACATTTCATTAGTAAAAACTACTGCTGCCAGCAATACAAGCTACTCTATTCTACCCTTTCTGCTCTGTTTAGCCCGTTAATTGATTCTGTAAGGCAATGAAAAACCTGTGCATATTTTGTTAATTTGCCCATTGTGTCTTACTTTGCTTTGCTGTAAGTGTATTTCATTTTGCTCTTCCCATTTGCATCCTGCTTTATTTACCAAGGGTTTTATTCATTTCTTTTCATTACTCTTTTATGTTACGCATTCATTTTTGTTATCCCCTTATTCTTTTTTAGGGTTGTGAACAGGCCTCCAGGAACACTGTTGGCCTGTGTGGTGATGGTGGGGCAGGGGCCGCAGGCAGAAGTGCAGTTCATGTGACGCAGTGTTACCCAGAAACACGTATGAAATAGTTATGATGAGATAGTTATGAAGGTGCTATTGCAGAATGCACTGTGTGGAGTGTAGGGAAACACCCTTGACAGGACACCACTTCTTCGGTGCACCTGTAACAGATTGTGTCCACCCTGTATTATAATAGCCTGCTGGGCTGAGGTCAGTCTGGTTTGACACCACAGAAAAGAGGCGACTGCGAGCTGTAGAGTGGATATTGCTAAAATAACCAGCTGCTTTGAGATGGATGTGTTGCTCCTAGAGTGTGTGCCTTAAAACACTACATCAGTGCACCTTGCAGGGGATGCTCAGTGTGTTGCCTTTTTTTCTCTTTGTCAGTCATGTAGAAACTCTTGCAGGCTGATGGTTTAGCCCTTCAGTATCACAACAAGATATCATCGCCCATTAATTGTCACCTCAGTCACAGCTATGGTCGATGAGAGAAATGATCACTTGATGGTCAGATGAACACAAAACTGTTTCCTCTGAGTCATAAATCAGTGTCTACGATGGAGTGACTTCTGTGGAGTTTACTCAATATAAAAATAATTCAACTCTAACCCTAAAAAATTATGTGCGGACAGCTAATCAAATAAACTAGCAGCAGAGCCATTCAAATGATTTCTGCTCAATGTTTGGAAGAATCATTAGAGCAAACACTGCAGCAGAGAGCATGACAACATAACTACTGCACTACAGATGGCAACAGTCAGCAGTGAAGTAAATATTAGTTCTGCAAAACAACAGGCCTAGTGTAAATGTTTCATTGGGCAATTTAAGGTAAAGAACAGATAAAATGTCATTGCTGTGCACAGTTAAAAATTCATTAAAATACACTGTCCTTTTTGGCCCTATTGAGGAAATATTTGGTTTGAAGTGCCGTGTAGCATAAACAATACATGACAGTTTTTTCTCGCATGGCTACCATACAATTACCCTGAGAGGATGCTGAAAAGTTTGGAGGCACTTTTCTGAAGTTTGTGTTACAGTGCAGAAAAAACTCTGCAAGCTGTAGCAATAAAACATTTTCTTTCTTCACTGACCACAAAGTGTTTTTTTTTCAGCTGGTTTTGTTCTAGAAAACAATTTCAAGAACCAGAAGTGTGTAACTCTTGATTTCATGCCCTTAGTAAAATGATAACTATGTATATAGTATCTGCTACTATGTCAGCACAGACTGGAATTAGAGAGGATTGTTTTACTTTCTAACAAGATAAGTGTCTAAAGCCATGCTAGTGGCAGTCTGCTGTGCTTTGGGCTAAATGCAAACGTCAGCATGCAAACATGCTCACAATGACAATGCTAGCATGTGGATGTTAAGCAGGTATAATGTTTATGTTCACCATCTTAGTTTAACATGTTAGCATGCTAACATTTGCTGATTAGCATTAAACACAAAGCTGATGAGAATGTCATTAGTTTTGCAAGTATTTGGTCATAAACCAAAGTAGTGGACAAATTAGAATTTTGACCTGATGATGGTGCTATATGAAAAGTCAGACGATTACCAAAGTGATTCGAATTTATTGGAGGGGTTTGAATGTGTGTAGCAAATTTCATGGCAATCCATCCAACTGTTGTTGAGACATTTCACTCAAAACCACAACTACCAAAGTCAAGGTGGCATTAGAAGAAAATATTAGGTTCACCAAAGTCATTAGGATTCATCTGGGAACCATGAACATCTGTACCAAATGTTGTGCCAATCCATTCAGTAGATGTTGAGTTTCCATTTCACAGGATAAGTAAAAACTTTGACCTGCTGGTGGCACTGAGAGGAAAAGTAAGGGGATCACCAAAGTCATTAGGGTTCATCCTCTGGGGACCACGATTGTCTGTACAAAATGTCATGGCAATCCATCAAAGAGTTGTTAAGATATTTCAGTCTAGACCAAAGTGGTGGACATTGCCATCCCTAGAGCCATGCCGCTAGGATAGCTAAAAATGAATAATAGCTGACATTGCTAGGTGACAAGATAAGCTCCAGCTGACACATTCTATCAACTATGTTGATGAATTCCAACGACTAAAGATTAAATACTTTCTCCTGTCAACAAAGTCCATTTCAGTCAGTCTCAGTGCAGAGCTCTCAAAAACAAACCACATGAGACAAAACATGAAACAATAAATGAACCTTGCAAGACTCCAAAAGATAAAACAGACATCCGAAACACACAAATGCAAGATATACCTTACTCACATATATTTATCATACAGTTGCTAGGCAAAGCCTTCAAGTGCTTTACTTGGTGCCATTAAATCTGAAGTGTCTGTGTTCTAATGATTGCAGAGCTCTTCTAAAGAACAAATCCATCTTCATCTGAGGTTAAACCACCACTTGAGACACAATGAATTATCACAAGAAAAATGAACACTCAGACACTTTCACTTATTATACTCACTGAATGTACAAAAAGTTGCTTTCATCTTTATTACTTTGAGCCCCAACTTGGATCTATTTCAGCATTGGACATTGAAGAACAGATTGGGGTAAGAAAGCCAAATACCCCAGATAAACAGTAATTAAAAGGATATAAATTAATTGAAGAAATGTATTCATGTTTCCTTTCTGTGCTGAATCATCATCATCACTGATTTTCACCCACATCATATCTTCATTTTCTAAGAACAGCAGATAAAATCTTGAGTGTCTTATCCACCCCTGGCACTGCTGAGCTGCAGTATCATCACAGGCCTCCTCCATGGCCTAAAAAAGGGTAGCTTTTCAAGTTCTTTATCTTCAACTTCCAAGCTGAGAGGAACTCCTTAAAGGAAGGATAAGTAAGGTAAAGGAAAAACTGAGATGAACTCTCAAGGTGCTGCAAACTAGACTCTGAGAAAATGACAATTGTTGTTTGAGCATTGATTTTACAAAACGACTGGACAGACAATCCATAAAGTTAAGCAGATGCATTGACAAACAACAACACATTGTTTTTTCCTTTACACTGTTCACTGGTCACTAACAGGACAACTGAGTTTTCTCAAAAGACGTACGTACCCACGACTTTTGTCTTTTGTCTCCTAAGTGTCTACACACTGGTACTTTTGTGACAAGCACAATGAGCTAAGATGGCGTCCTCCATTTTGGACTCTTTGGCTCTCAGTTCTGTCAAAGATCAGCACTGTCAAGACGGTTTTGCTATTGGTCAACCGTGCAAATTTGCATGTCAAAGTTCCCCAAAATTAAACTTTTTTACTCAAATGATTCCTGTGGATTCACTTCACCCCCATGAGCAAATCCACGATTTCATTCAAATGTATTAATTTTTCCACTAAATCTTGGCTTTTAAAACAGTGGTTTGATCGAGCCTTTAATCTCCATCATCCCGTGATACTGCAAAGCTTTTCTCCTGGGGTAGATGAAATAGACTGCTGCCTGACTTTGATTGTGTTGAATGTTATAAGAAAAGTATTTTTCAGTACAATGGTTATAATATACAACTGAGAAGCCTCAGAACAGGTCTAGCCAAAGCAGCATTTCACAGTGGGACATCTGGCGGAAACTGTGTTGCATATTCACTTATCTAATGCAATTACAAGTAAAATCACCTTTTCTTTTGCTATTTTGCTCAATAATGATCTGTAAATTAACATATTTTACTTGGCTAATCTGGTAATATTTTGAAAAGTGCAGTAAGGACAGGTGATTCTGAGCAAATAAGGATGAGGCTGAATAGTTTTATATTTTTTCTCACTGTCAACATATATCATGAAAAGACCAAAACCAAAAATGTATTAATCCATGTATTAATCCCTCTCTCACTACTTTTCTTAAACTTTTCTACCCTCTCTGAAAGATCACAAATACAGTATATAGTTTCATGTTGTTTAAAAGCTAAGTAATACTCAAACTGGAGTGAATAAGTATTACATTTGTTCTGAATGATTTTCAGCTGTGGATTAATACCCATTTGGTGTGCTAGTGAGAATTTACTGCAGCAGGATGGTGTATGTGGGGTTGACTCAAAATAAACAACTGTGTGTGTGTGTGTGTGTGTGTGTTCATGGGAATGGAACCTGTCAGCCAGTGCAATGGTGTGGCTCTTTGATGTGTGTTTAATGCTGTTTTTGATCAACAGTGGAGCACTATGGCACAAATGAATAAGCTACATCAGGCTTTGGCTACCCAGTACCTGTCACAGTACGCCGTGGACTCACCCCTCCAGCCCCATGATGTCCCCGGCCGTTGCTTTCCCTCTCCCTCTCTCTCTCTTTCTCTCTCTCTCTCCCGGCTCCATCAGACTCACCTGGCTGCACTTTGGACGGGGAGGCGTGGTCTTCATCATCCACCACCTGTCATGATCATCAGCCGCCGCACCTGCTATCCATCAACCCATCAACACTCAGTACTTCAACTCCGGCTTGCCATCCACTCTTCGCCAGATCATTGCTTCTTTCCGCTTGGTAGAAAGCTACGGCCCTTTTCGACTCTAGATAGAAAACTTGATTCCGCTTAACCCCGACTAACCTGTGCCTTGTCCTCCCCAGGTTCACTTCCCTGTTCGACCTGTCTGCATCCACGGATTGTTTCCAGCCCGCCTGCTCCGTCCTCACCTGTCCCCGGCATTTCTCCCCCCCTCCCCCCCTCTCTCGAGCCAATAAACCCTTTTTCCCCTCCGGCATTCTGTGTATGTGTGTGCTTGCAACATGGATCCCTCAGATACCATACAACAGTACCTGTCAGTAGGATCCATTTATTGTTGGTTTTGATCTTTTAACAGGATTAGTTGAAAATAATAATAAATATAAAATATCGGCAGACTTATTCATGCAGCTCTGATTGATTTATATTGTTTCATTTGATGGTTTCACGGCATGTTCCCATATCATCTATTTAGCTTATTGTCCCCAGGTGCCACTGCACTACTTACTGTTGCTGTTGTCCGTACTCATTTGTGATGAGTGCAACATCTGATTAAGCCTCATGTCTTCAAACTTCAGCATTACAAGAATCCAATAAAAGGGCAGCAGTCAGTTGTCCTCTGTACTTTTCTAATATTCTCATAATCTCTCCTGGAAAATCATTCAACCTGAAAGAAAAAAAAATGCTCCTGGTCACAAAGCCAATCAAATAAGATCCTCATACTGTATGCTGAATCAGGCTCAGGTTGCCAAGTCAATAATTTGTTTGCAGTGCTTGTTTGTTGCTTGTTGAAAATGTCAAATGACTGGTGAGCTCACAGAAAGCCTGCTTTGATTTTCAATTCATTACTCAGCGATGTATTGTTAATGCCTTGATCGATGGAAAGGGGCACATCTTGGAGTGTGTTTGTTTTCAGCCAATAATGACGTTAATAAATATTCTTAATCAATCATAAATGCCTGTTCTTGAAGAGATAACCTGGTGACTTTTGTGCCCTTGAGCAAAGCACTTAAGCCTTAATTTCTTCTTGTCAAAATGCTGTAACAGGCTCATAGTCATATTTATTCTACAGCTACTGTCATTGTGTGTTTGTAGGCTCAGGCATTAAATATGTTTCTAGTCTCGGAGTGTACAACTGTAACGGAACACTTCCTAAAACAATATTAGCTTTTAACTGCTTTCTGAGGTTTTTAGCTGAAGGCTAATGTTCACCAGACTTTGTTGTGTGCTGTAAATAAAATATGGTGCTTATGGTAATGTCAGCAAAACTCTCTCTCTCACACTGCAAAAACACCCAGCAACACAATGGGTGTATCTTGGGTAGAAGGCCATGTATTCCCTTATCTGTAAACACATGCATACCCGTATGCACATTATTCCTTCAATAAAGGGCTAAATAATGGACAAGCTGTAAACACACACACACACACACACACATACCTTTTTAGTAACAGACCAAACACTGTATTCTCTGTATTCAAACTGACAAAATAATTATGTGCTTGGTAAAAGGCCAAACAATGTTCCTTCTCATCTTTAAACACACACAGCCACAAACTCACACGCATGCTAACAAAAGACTGAAGGCTAATAACCTTTAGGTCCAACTCCCAGTAGTCTGCTTAATTTACGGACAATAAAATTCATTACACACACACCAATACATAATGTGTATTAGCAAACTATGCAGGTCAGTTATGCATGACTGTGTAATCACCCTGACTGCTCTTAGTATTTGTAATAATTGTGGTTTTCAACTGACAGTCATGATATGTAATGGCATCTACCACTAGGACTGTGTGTGTGTGTGTGCTCGCGCGCGCACGCATTGGTGCTATTTAGAAACAGCATTGTCTTTCAGTGATATAAATGATTAAATTCTCTAGACCTACTGTCCTGAGAGACAGGGGGCATCCAATGAGAACACTGCAGAAGGAGAGATGGGAAGGAAGTGACACTGATATGAGTGAGAAAGAGAAAGACAGAGATATCCCACCCAGCAAGGTGTAGCCCATTAAGCTGTTCGGTCTCACCAGAGCATGCACATGAAGTCAGACCAGTACTGGAGGCAAGCAAAATGAGTAAACAAAATCTGTATAGAACCAAGAACGACTCACACGAGTTGGTGCACAATATACAGTATGAATACAAAACTTTGCTGTGAATTTAATAAGCTAACTAACTCAATCAAATTCTATGAAAAATAAAAGTAGAATAACCAGTGACAAGAAGTTTCTCCTTTTACATAGATTTAACACAAGTTAGTAATACAATCGCAAAACAGCCTAGATTTTTAAAAAAAAGAATCTGCATTTTCAGGCTAGCAGATCTTAATCAAAACAGGTTAACAGATAAACAGTGCTGTTGATGAGACCTTATGAGACAGAATTTGGTCAATATTGTAATTACAAAAAGGAAGAAATTTAATAAATTTTTCTGTAGCAGCAGCACCCCCTATAGGAAGCATATCTATGTTCCCCAGCTCAATATCCTCTTAATATGACACATTAAGGAGACCTTTCAAAGGTTCTAGATCAAATGTTCAATGTATATTTCCCTTGGTCAATATGTTAAAATCACCCACCTACAGCTTATAGCCTACTGATGTTATACTCCTTGAAATATACACCCTCAAATTTGCGTGCAAGACAGTTCTCTTGACTTTAGACATTGATATCTCCACAGTGGCTGAGCGGAACTACGAAGCTAGCCCTTACCTATCTCTTATAATGTTAGTTCATATCAAGAGACACACATACTGAGAACATAGGACCCTGGGAACATGGGGATGAACCCCCCTACTTTAGTGTGCTCCAGGGGGTGGAAATTTTCAGTACTGACCAGCTAACTAATGTGCATTGTCCGAGTAGGAGCAAGTTAACCTAGCTTGCAAGCTAGGTTGTCTAGCTTCCATTTTCTGAGTGGATGCTAGCCAACCTAGCTTGCTAGTTAGACTTAACAGAATATTTCTGGGCCTTCCTGTATATTCTTTGAAGGCTGCTGGAAACTGTCTGATTTGACTGCTGCTGTTTGTCACCGCCCCCTGCTGCTGCCGTCTGATCTCGTCCACTTTCCAAGCGAGCCGCAGTTCATCTTGAACGAGCCTCATGATTGGCGAAAAAGGGGGTGTGGCTGTACTGCAGTCCACTTTAGATGATGTGGAACACTGTGGTTGGCTTATAGACATCCAATTAAATATGTATCATAGATCTAGCCATCCTAGAAAAGTTATGTCCATTGGAATGGTCAGGGGATCTGAATGGGTTAACAGTAGAACATTGCTCTTTAAAAAACAAAAAATCTGTTTCATTAATTAATCTTGTATTTTGTATATATTTATTATAATGTAATACATTGTGTATGTAATGTGAAATCTAATCAAAATGTTCACACACAAACTCATTGCTGTTAAATTTATGCTATATATATATATATATATATATATATATGTTACATATGAAGTGTGCTTTTTCATTTAATTATGTATTATTCAGGCCAACTCATCCCGCAGGAGCCAGCCAAGGCTTTGCCAGCATCTATGGACAGCAACCTCAGGAACCAATTTATCTTGAATGATTCAGACACCCATTTTAAGTTTGCAGCAGAGCACTGTTGGGTCCCACGCTATAGTCTCTGAAATGCTCTATATGTCAAGAAGAAGCAGCGGCCATCCTCTGTAACCCAGCATCATGCAGCAATTTGCTGGAGCAATGTGACACAAAATCCCATTTCCTACTCTACAGTGGTTAACAGGATGGAAGGCTCTCTCTCTCTCTTTCTCTCGCTTTTCCTCTGTCTACCTTGCTCTGTCTGTCCCTCTTTTTCTCTGGCTCTCTAACCTTTGCTTTGAATTGCTTTCAAGCCCGTTTTTTTCTCAATCACATCCTCTTTTTCTCCCTTTACTCTATGCTCTCACTCTCTCCCCTGCATTCTTTTGTCTCTTCTTCTTCTCTCTCTCCTGTTTCCTTGTCTTTCTCTACCTCTCAGCCTTGCTTTCAAACACATCCGTATTCTCAAGCTAATCCTCTTCCTCCCCCCTCAACCTTCACTATTCTCACTCTCTCTCTGTCCTTCTGCCTGTGCCCTTTCTCTCTCCTCGTCTTACCTCTCTGTCAGGCGCCCACAATGAGCCAGCTAAAGCCGAAAATGCTGTTTACGTGTGCAACCGATATGCATCCACAGCGTTTTCATACAGGTCTCCACCTACACCGAAACAATAAGAAAGCTGCTGAATGTCTTGTTTGTAGTCATCTTTTGGTCGTCAAACAACAAAATTGTTCATCACAGCCAACTCAGGTGGTTAAACCTCCATTCTGTGGTTTAATACAGCCCAACTCATGACTTAGTTGTCATTTACATAGTTTGTCATCTGACAACAGGACTAGCATAAAATTTTGATTTGTCATAACTGCAGCCTGTTTTTGAATTATGATTTATTACAGCATTTTGTAGCTTGGGCCACTGCTTCTATTGGTTATAATAACTTCGGAGAGTACAATATTATCATAACTGATGCAACCGATTGCCATAGCTACGAAAATAAAACCTAAGTTGTGATAAAGCTGCAGTTGGACTTTAAGTTGGAAGTCCTGCACTGCCGCAGTCAATAAAATCACAATTTTATGGTTGTGAAGCTGACAGAATAACATGACCACAGGTTAATAACAACACCAGTATTGTGTGAGTGGCCATGTTGAGCGATCTTGGAGTCCCATTCGATTCAGCATCGAAGTTCGACCATCAAATCAGTCAGGAAGTTAAATCAAGTTTCATTCAGCTCTGCATTTTCTCCAAACTCAGTTCTTCCCCTCCCGCCATATGATCTCTCCCCCCCCCCTCTGTTGAGCAACTTGAAACACACTTTTACTTGTCAGCCTAGTGTGCCTAACCAACCTGAACTGGTTAGGTTAGGCTTCTGAAGCTTCTGTAGGTTTGTCTCTATGTGCATTGTGTGACCATGTGCCTTTATCATCATTATTATGATTATGATGATTATCCTCTGTACTCTGTTTTTAAAAAAATATATTCTTTGTCATAGTTTTCCAAAAGTTCCGTTTTCCTTTCCCATAATAAAATGTGATGCCGTCGTTTTCAGATTCATCCACCCTGACGGGCGTTTTTATAAATGTCCTGTTCTCAGCGGTGAAAAACGCCAGCTTAGTGTGGACGGAGAGAAAAAGATTAATTTTAACATTTATCCAGCTTAGTGCAGATGTACTATCTACCTCTCTTTCCTCCTTTTCCATTCTTCCCTCCATTTTGCACAATGAGAAACACTACAAGTGCATTGGAAACAGGCCCGTGTGGAATCAAAGCCTTTTTAGACAGCTTGTACGGATAGCTATGAGGGTCGCTAGGTGTGTGTGTGTGTGTGTGTGTGTGAACTCTAAGGGTCTGTCAAGAGAATTGCAGGCATCTGAAAACGGTCTGTTCGTGCCTCCAAGACAACGACTTGGATACACACACAAACACAATCATATAGACACGTGTGGTTCTGTGTGAGAGGTTTACATGCACTTGATGTCACAATGTGTCATCTTGGTAGCAGGAGAAGGACCCAATTGCAGACAGTAGAGGAGGCTCAAGGCAGTTTCAAAGGTTTTAATGAAGGCTTACTTGTAGTACGTGCAGGCAGGCAGGCAAGCAAGCAAACAAGCAGGTAAGTCCAGATATGAGAGGCAACAGGAACACAAGAAATAAATCTGACACAGGAACATGAACGCTACGTACTAAGCACACTGAACACATCCAACAAACAACAAGAGAAACTACGCCAGACAATGAACCCACAAAGTTCAAAGGACAGGGACAAGACTAACGAGGTAACTAGGGGCAGGTGAGTAATGGGAAACAGGTGAAGACAATCAAGGATAACGACACAAGGGCAGGCACACACAGGAAACAAGAGACAAGACTTCAAAATAAAACAGGAAGCCAAAACAAAGATTACAGATCATGACACTTAAATGAAAAGGATTCATATTTGTATGGTATTTTTCCATAGCACATATGTTTCAGATGCCTTGTGAGAATAGATAGATAGACTCCTACTACAGAATTTGTCTCTCCTTTTCCTCTCATCAGTATAATATTTTGCAGTGCAGTAAGCTAAAGGTAGCTGCATTAATAAGGTGACATCTTTAATCTTTAATAAAACCAATGATTCATTTACCTGCTTTTCAGGCACTTTGCTATGAATTATATTTTGAAAAGGAAACACAAGTGAAATATTAGACCTTAAGGCAATCCTGACCCACACTTTATCTTTCAGTGAAGACAAATCGAATGAGTCATAAAAATCCACTCTGATATACATTACTTTTCTATTTCAGAGTGAGTCTTTAAAATTCTTGGATAAAGAGACCGAGGCTCATTAAAACAGACTGAAAATCAAGTGCAATAAAATATACATAAAAAAATTTTTCTGCTACAAAACCGACCACCAATTTCACACCCCAATCCATACGTAAGTACCATTTCAGTAGTGAGCACATTGTGCATCTATACTCTGATTGTAATAATTTATCTTCTCAAAGCAAATGCAGCCTGTGGCTAACCAGATCTGTGACATATCGATCTGTGATGGAAACAGTTGTGACAGATTGGTTTGGACAAAATGTGGAAGTGTGTGTGTGTGTAGTCATTTATTGAGAAACTAAACACATTTTACAGACTATGTCCATATCAGACATAAACATGGCTAATGCAAGCCAAATGAAATGGTGACTCTAGACTCAACAAGGCGTCCTCAGTCCCATCTAAGCATACTGAAACGGCATCCAAGGCTTAACAGATCCGTACAATAACTACTGCAGAAAAACATGGCCTATGGTTTACCCTAACTAACTCCTTGGATGCAGGTTTTGCTGATCTCACCACCCGTCTAGCAAGTAGGGATGTAGGAGAAGGATGTCTCTGCTTCATTTTCCCAGATCAAAATTGACGATATGGAAAGAAAAGGTGCTGCGGAAATAGACTGTTTTTGGAGTTCCTAGAGAGATTGTGAGGTGGTAAGTGTTATTTCTCCAAAGCTCTCAACCAGAGGTAGAATTTTCCATGAGACTAGGAAAAAAAAGTATACACCACACACTCAATTGCAAAAGTCATCACAGCACAGCCTTAATTACCCTTAGTTATTTGTTTTTTAAGGTTCATACTGTGAGCTGGGAGTTGATCACTGTTGGAGTGTGGGGCATCGTCAGTCCAAACTTGTTAGGGTTGTGATGTGGTTCTATCACTGCTTACGTATGCTATGTGGGCAGGCAGCAATATCAGGTCTATTGTATCTACTATAGCTTGGAGATGGAAAACCTTTAAACAAGTGGATAGTAAGTATGCTACTTGGCTCTTTGGCTTTTTGCCATTTGCAAATTGTATTATATGAGTCACTCTGCGGAATGCCAACCCCAAAGCCTCTGTATTAATTATTGCTTTAGATACCTTCATTTTCAATTTGCCCTGGGCATAAAACACAGGTGCAGCCACTTGTTCCCATTGATAAAGTGGAACACAGCTTCCCTGAGTTCAGAATCAGTTGTTAGCTATCATTGTATGCAGATGACAACTTGGTCTTTGTCCCTGAATTGAAGAAATCCCTCCCACTGCTTTTTACATGCATCCACTAAATGTCTCGTTTAACAAGTTGGACTAAGCATAATCAGTACTATCTCCCTGTGCTATCCAATGTCAGTGTTTTCAGTGACCAGACACTGAATTGGTCAAAGACAATTAAATATTTGGCTATCAACATTTTATCCAGGCTGTATCCAGGCTTGATCATGTTGCCCTTTGAACCCTGTCAAGCTGACACAGAGAGATGGTTCCAAATATCAAAACTGCTCTAAAGAATACTTTTATTTTTGTAGAAAAAAAAAATCAGGTTTGCATTCCTCACTTATTGTTTGAGACACTTGGCAAATTTGGCCCAGATGACCCTCTCTGTGGTTCTCTTTTAAACACTCCTTATCTGTACCTGCACCCAATCCATTACTTGACAGCTCAACTTGCCTCTGAAGGAACATTCATGCCCTAGCAGGTTTTTCTTTCTTTTTCTTCAGTGTCTCAGGAACAAGTTTGTGTGGGGTTGAACTGTTTTATTGAAGGTTCATACTAGCATTAAGGGATCTGTAACGGGGACACAAGCTCTGGATTATTGATTTTATCCTTTATCTGGCCTGGAAGGTCCTGTTGAGATTCAAGATCTCTTCTTCCAGGAAATCCTGTTCAAGAAGGCAGCATAAGCAGTTTCCCATAAAAACAAAAAAAAAAAACAGAATCCGATAAGTAGATCTAGTGCTATAGTTGCTGGTATGATAGGATAAAAGGCTGGAGAAGAATTCAACCCTAATGTGTATACTTGAGATTTTTGGGAAAGGTCATGGAACTATCATGATATTACACTTTGGTGGAGAATCTCTACACACTTATCTAAACATTTGCCCTCTGTGCAGGTGTTATGGGGAGCGATAGTTGAATTTACAGATAAAGAATGGGACAAGATCCTCATAAATGTCAGAAAAATGGCCAAACCAGACTTGTTGGGGTTACTTTGCAGATGATATTGTACAGCTATTCAACTCTGAAGTGGACTATGTTGGAAATGTCAGGACGGAGAGGGTGAGCTGCTTTCGAATTCAATATTTTTGTCCAATACTTTCAACATTTTATCACATTATGCCTTTCTCTCCTGGCCTGCATGTGCTCGGAAACCCCTTTCTCCTTAATGCTGCAAGCATTCTGTACTGTATGTATATTAATGTAATGTATTTTTCATTATCACTTGTTATTTAAACACTGTTAATGTATGTGTGTTGATGTGTTTCATATATTTTGTTCTGATTTTGCAATATTAAACTCTAAAAATCATTCAAATATATATCATCAACTGTACTGAAGCTGTGGGTGATATTTCTACAGTAAGTGTCACCGTAAATGTGTTCTTAAACATGTGTCTTATACCTCTTGGCAGTTCCCTGTCAGTACTGACAGTACTGGCCCCTGTGTGTGTGTGTGTGTCTGTGACTCCACGATGAACTGGGTTTTGTTTTGCTGTTAACAAGCACCACCTGCAGCTATGTTTTCTCTCTGTGTTGTTGGGTGTCAAATGCAATAAGACAACTCTATTGTGTACACACACACACACATCTTCACAGTCAGATGTGTGTGGAGTTGGACAAGACGAGCCTGCGCTTATACCCTTTGTTTGATCACATTTGGGTCAAAATAAGATCAAAGTAGACAGAAGGTGTGACTGATGTCAGATAACATATAAGCACTTAAATTTGTCCTGAACCAAGGAAAATAAACATTCGTGTGAAAAAGATTTCCCACCTAATTAAAAGTCCTGATGAAAATATGAGGGGAGTAGAAATCTGACTTGGTTTGTGGTTCGTTATCTCGGTTTAGTCTGCAGTATCTTTCTCATAAAGACACTGCAATGCAGGTGTTAACCTCTGAAATGTCTAAATGTCTGGTTCATGATAGCTCTTCATTGCCACCAGTCTATGGTTGCATGCAAAATATAGTAAAATATAGTGAATGTAAAATAAATAATAGTGAATATGTTGAATATACTGTATATTCATATATTCATGGCCTGTCCGTTGATGCATCAAAGTGTGGAATCAGATTAAATGTTTTTGACATATACGTTAATATTCTAATAAATCTTTTACAAAAAAACATTTGTGTTTCCTTTTTACTTTGTCAACAGTTTCAAAGTACACTTGTTTCACAGAATATAAAGTGTCTGTTGTTGCAGACTAAAACTATTATTGTTACGATTTGTAGGGTGGAGAGGGAAGGACCCAAGTGCAGACAGCGGGTGGAGGTTTAACAAGGAGGTTTTATTGGGGGAAAGGCAGGTAAGTGGTCAGGCGGGCAGGTAGGTAGGCAGGGCAGGGCAGGCAGGTAAGCCGGCAGGCGGGGAAGCTGGCAGGTAGGGAAGCTGGCAGGCAGGTAGCAGGCAGGCAGGCAAGCTGAACATAGAACACACAACATCGAACAACACGCAACATTGAACAATGAACCGGCAAGAACCAACTGAAAAGGACAGGTACAAATAGGGAAGGGACTGACGAGGGGATCAGAAACAGGTGAGCACAGACACAGGCGAAAACACTGAGGGCTGAGACAGGAGGCAGGAACACACGACAGAACTTCAAAATAAAAGAACCCAGGGGCCGAACCATGACAATTATGGGATCCCAAGTCCTTTAGCCATAACAATACGAATATGCCTTTTGTGTTTCCAGAGGGAGCTATGTGAAGTCTGTTAAATTACCTCAAATGATGTCACTTGAGGCAGCGCCGGTTGGACGTGAAGGCTACAAGTTTGAAAATGAAAATAATCTGGGGGTGTGGAGGTTACCAGACCTCTGCAGCCCGCTCCTCATCTCTGCTTGAGGCTATCAGCTCGAGGCTACATTAGCTACTACTAGCATAACACACCTGAATCTCCGACTGAACTGGCGACGGTCGAGTTGCATTGTGGGTAATGCGGGTGCCAGGTTTTGACAAGGACGAAGAATGTGTGCAAAGAAAAAGATGATATATCTGGTTCTGCTGCACCGATTTTGATTCTTTTTTTTTTTTTTTAAACTGTCCACCGTGAACAGCCTTATAGAAGTGCAATGCTAAATCCTTTTAATATGCAGTTTATATTATATGTGACATCTCATTGCACTTACGCTTAGAGTGTAGACCCCAAATAAAAACTGTACACGCATCTATACATGCTCAGTATTTACATATAAATCCATTGAATGTGAGTTGGCTGTCTGAATGAGTTTTGTTATGATTCACACATTATAAAACACAATGTATTATCCTTGCCAAACAAACAAGCAGATGCATGTGAAATCAGCACAATGCAGTGGATTACACTATATTTTTGCATAATTACCCTTGGATTTGCATGCATGTATTTTACTTCAGTTAATCCTACAATGAGTATATATGTCTCTAACTTATGACACATACCTCGAATACCTTTGTGTGTGTTTTTCGCTGTCTCCTGTGATGCACTGTGACGCACGTTTGTGTGTAATAACCTGGTGTGTGTGTGTTTTTCAGACTGTGTTTGGGGTGTGTGTGCACACTCATTTTTCTGTCCGTCTTCGACTAACTGCTTGTGGCACCCTGTTTGTGTGTGTGCCGATGTCTCAGACTGTGTGGGTGTGTGTTGTTATATCTGCTTCTGTCTGACTTGACTTGACACACTGGCATACTGGTCACATGTCTGTGTGTGTGTCTTAGCATGTCTCAGACGATGTGTATGTTTTTCTCTATCTGTGTGTGTGTGCATGCAGTAGTCTGTGTGTAATTGTTGTACACTGTGTTAATTTATGACATCTGTGATAATTTGGCTGTATGTGCCAACTCCCTCATCGAGAGGATTGATAATTAAATCTCCCAGAAATAGCACAGACACACACATACACACCAAACAAGGTTAGAGAGAGATCTAAGGAAGTGAGAAAGAAAAATGGACAGTATTTGAAATGAGAGAAGATGCAGGAGGCAAAAAAGTAATATAAGCTAGATGGAGAGGACAAGAATAAAGGATATAAAAGCTGAAAATTAGGAAATATGTGGAGAAAGGTGCAAAAAAAAAAAGGGCAAGAGTAAGAGATTGAAAGGTGGCAGTGGTGAACAAAAAGTTCAAGTGAGTGAGACAAAACAGGGAACAGACACAGCCGAGGAGAGAGAGAGTGAGTGGGAGGATCATGGGAGAGTTGGAGAGAGAGACAGAGTGCGGGTTTAAAATGCCAGGAGACAGTGTGCGGTAAATAAAAAGCTCTTTATGGCCGGCTGAGCGATTTAGTGGATTATCCCTTTACAAAGGTCAATGCCGGTTTGGAGCACGACCAAAACAACAACAACAGAGGGAAAAACAAGACCAAAAAAAACAAAAAAACCCTACTGACTCAAGCTGACTCAAGCTGTAAATGGCATGACCAGTAAATAAATATAACAACAATGACAGCAGCTTAACAGATGGCATGAAGTGAAAAGTGAACTGAAAGCAAATGAAAAGGAAGGGTTTGACATGAAAAATAACAAGCTTAAAAAGTAAAAAAAAAACTAAAAAAAAACCACGAGCTTCAGCTCTGATGAAAATGGAGAGTAATGCAGCTGGACACAAAAGGAGATACTCAGGGCTTACGACAGCTTGTGGATGTTTTACTAGAAGATTTGCAGGAGTGGCTGTGAGCCAGAATGCACCAGAATGCCATCATGAGACTAACAATTTGGATCGGCATTCCCGCTGAGATTTTGTTCATTTTGGGACATTTGGTAATGGTTTTATAGAAAAAAAACTGCTTTAACCACTGTTTCATACACCCAGTTAAAAGTCTGACCTCATATTAGGTTGTCAGAATGAGCATATCAACTTCATACAAATGAACTACCAAATGTACAGTTCAGTTGCTGCACTAGCTAGATTAGTATTATTATTATTTACTGGTTAGGTCAAGCTGAAGAAAGCGAAAAGAATTTTGCGCCTCATGTCATTTGCACGATTTTGGCAGAAACTCTCCAGGAACTCCAGTTCTGTCATTTCCCCCCAGTCTCTCTCATTTTCCCTCTCGTCTCTGCATGTTTATGAAGCAGATTCATAAAGACCCGGGATACACACAAAGTTTCTGCTCAAATTGACATTTTTTTCAACTCACACGGATGTGTCTTTGCGTCAGTTCATACCACCCCAGGCGAATTAGCGTCTTACCATGTCTTTCCATTGACTTTGTATGCAATCATGCTGCCTCTATATATAACACAAACTACTGGTGATGAAAAATGACACATTGCAGGTTATTAACCAAGAATTTGAAGCCGTTCTTTAGGCTAAAAACAGTCAAATTGAATTTGCCCATAATATCTAAAGGGCTTAAAGAAAGCAGCACCGCTAAAAAATGTGTGTTTGGGCTCATACAATACTTTTATCATTACTGACTGACCACTGCATCAAAGGAAACTGCATCTGATATTTAACGCCTAGAAAAGCAGGTATAAAAGTTGCTGCACTGTTAAAGTGGACACGCACAGAGGGACACTGAAAAGCTATGTCAAAAGAGTTAAGAGAGAGAGAGAAACTAGTATTAAGACAACTTTGGTCCATTTTAAGCAATAGCGTAGGCACTGAAAACCCCTTACTGGCAGCAGTAATTAATATGGCAGCAAATTATAAGGTGCATTATGAAGTTACTTTATTGGAGCTCTTCATTCAGAACCAGAACAACAACAAGACAAAAGAACAAAAAGCAGTGTATTTTTTTCTAACTTTTAATGGCTCATGGCAGGGTGATATGATTGAAGTAGCCAGTGATATTTATTAAAGGTCTAACAAGCATGTTGGATGCACTTTCTTCCTCATAAAACTTTTGCAAAGCTGATTTTTTGAATATTGTAAATAATGAGTAGTTTACATCCGTGTGCGTGATGGCTGCCAACTGTTAATCAGTGGAATAGCTCGCAAACAGCGGCCGGATGTGAATTGCATGCATGCAGGTTCAGCAGCAGAGAACAAATCAGATGTCTGGCAGCTGGGCTCGTTTAATAGCTATCAGGAAATAACTAATTAAATTGAAAAATTGCAGCGTTTTTTTGCATTTTTGCACCCCTGACAGTAATCTGCAGTTATCTATGTAAATATCTCCATAGTCCTCACTTAATACCTTTCACACATTTTAAATGCTTCTTAACTTCTTCAAATCTTAAATTTGAAGACACATTTACGCGAGCTGAAAAATGTCAACTTGAGCAGAAACTTTGTGTGTATGCTGGGTCTGCTATATATATNTATATATATATATATATATATATATATACTGTATATTGAGTTATCATTTTAGTAGTTGCACCAACCTGCACAGTAATTCAATAGAGTACAACAGTCCTGCAGCAAATACTACCTTTGTGAAATGCTACCCTCGATCATTTAGTATTTGGCATGAAAAAAATGGAGCCTGCAAATACTGAAAACACGATGTCTTTTGCTTTACATGTTTAAGTTTAACAATGTTTAAATGTACTCTGCTGCGTTACAGGAAGTGATACTAGCAAGAGTGGGTCGATGTATAAAATGTGTTTTTCAATTCCATTTTATTTGTTAAAATATGAATTGTGTAATTGATAGCTAATTATTCAAAGTACATTTGACGCATTACACAGAAAAGGAGAGTTGCAAAAATATTACAAATTAACTGATGCAAATCAAAATATTGGAAAATGTTGCCTAATCAACAGTGCTGGCTCCTATGGTCTATGAAAAATCTGAAAACAGCATCATCCAGAACAACACAGGATGCAGTGACAACTCTGATTTAAAAGGTAAATACTACTATTGTACAGAGTATTTTCAGTGAGTTCAACATACATGACTGAACAGCCTCTGAAATTGTGTGTGCGTGTGTGTGTGGGGGGGGTGGAAAGAGAGAGGAATGAAAAGGTTGTGGAGAACAGAAAGAAGAGAAAAGGCAGGTAAGAATGAGTAGAGGAGGATCAGTGAACACATTTTAATCAGAACTAAATGAGAGAGAATGAGTGGGCAATAAAGGAGGAGACTGAAAAGGGATTAAAGCGAAGAGAGATAGTGAGAGAGAGAGACAGAGGCGGGTCATTAAGAAGTCTCTAGTGGAATAAAATGAGGCATTATCATTTTAATGCATGACTTAATATTTCTGCTCGTGAAATATGTGGGAGGCACACATACATACACATAGCCTACATATCTCCTTATCCTCCCTCTCTGAGTCACTAATTGCATTTATATTTTATTTTCATCCCCATCTCTCTTTCCAACGCCAATCCATTTTTTATTTCATTCCTTAACATAAGGCTTTGTTTAACCAGGACCCTCCCACTGAGCTCATACATGTATTATCCAAAGGAGACCTGGCTGAAAAAACTGTAGGAAAAACAAGACAATAAACAGGTTTCATAAGCAGAGGAAGAAAAAAAGAGGAAGTGTTGAAAGAAGACAAACATTGGCCTGACTCTACAGCTCTCAACATTAAACAGCTTTCAGTTTCGGGTGACTTGTTGATTGTCAAGTCTTCCTGCAGTTTATTACATACAAAGGTTTTGATGAAAGGCAAACCTAACCATTAGAATGTCAGACTATATTTTTCTCCACATGTCTGAATATAAATATATGAAGTGGACATTTATTTTTCTGTCACGGTTTTCATATAATGGCTCTCCTTGTGATACAATAAACATAATGTGAATTTCAATAAATAATGAAGCCTCCATCTTTCCTATTCTCTCTATTTGTTCATATTATATCATTGTTTTTCCTCCTGCTGATTGAGGACCACAATAAGCAATTTCTTTTTGTGGGACAATCATTTTAAAGAGGGAATTAAATATGCCCTCCTCCATGGCATAAAAAATCCAACTCAAGGCATTCAAGCAGATGGGTAAATATGAAAAGCCTTAAGTACTGTAAATATGAACTAGTACATTATGAAATATAAAGTCTAAAAGTCTACAGTCATACTAGAGGCTCTGTGAGGCTGTACCTAAATAGCTAAATGCTAACACATCTTACATGTTACATGTTAGCATGCTTACATTTGCCAATTAGCACTTAACACAATCTACACCTTAGGATGATGGGAATGTCATTAGTTTTGCAGGTATTTGGTCACAAATAAAAGTATTGGACAAATTAAAATGCTGACCTGATGAAGGGATCACCAATCAATCTCATCAATCTAGTAAATGATGAAATATTTCACAAGATAAGTAAAAACTTTGACCTGCTAATGTCGCTTAACTATTAGGGTCCGTCTTCTGGGTACTATGGATATCTGTGCCCAATTTCATGGCAGTCCATCCAATACTTGTCAAGACATGTCATTAAAACCCAAAAATGTCAACCTGCTGGTGGTGCTAGAGGAAAAGTAAGGAGATCACCAATGTCAGTGGCATTTATCCACTGGGGATCACGAATGCCTGGATAAAATTTCATGATAATCCATCTAATAGCTGATATCAGATACCCTGTCCTTCAGTTTTTTTTTAGTAAGACCCACGTAAAAACAGCCGTAAGGGCACTCAAGCCTGTGGATAACATGGGTGGTGGCACTTTTCACAAAACCCATAAGTGGAAGAAAAACTTCTTTTACCATATGCCCCAATAGTTAGTAATAGTTTCCTCAGGGAAAATATGACTTATGAGCCAGGTGTGCTGTTTAGGAGTGGGTAAGTAACCTTTGAAGGTGCACGTGTAAAACTTACCCCTGGGGGTTCATGAAACATATAAATTCTTTATTGATATTGTTGATAAGCTCGTGGTGAAAGCCGCCGGCATGCAATCTTGTGTTATGATTTGTAATTAATTTGTAATTTTCCTTGGTATGAGCCACTGTCATTTTATCCTTGCAGAAACATTTTCAATCATTAAATAATAGCCATTCTTGATTTATAATGTGTATATTGTATATACTTTATATAATTGCTTTTGAGTTGTGTAAAAAACAGTTTGACCTCCTGTGACGTTTAAAAGAAAGATGTGTTTTGTGTGGATGTGGTGATTTTAAGGCAAGCACTCCACTGGCCATTTAGTGGTCTTAAGGGCAGAGATATCTTCATTTTATATATGAATTAAATAACATGTGACAATGTATTAACCTCAGCGAACCCTGTGACATTTCAAATTAGTGAGTCACTGTCACTTTATGCAAGGGACACAGAAGCTCAAGGGTAAAATGTGCATACTCACAAACCTACTTGCTAATATTAGATATTGTTACATTTATACAAGATATCAGTCATAACTTTGAACAAATATTTAAACACAAAGCAATTCTGTTCTTAGAAGAATAAGATAAGTGAACCCTGTGCTTTGATCATCCCTGGAGCCATTTGATGGCACAAAGACAAAATATCTCACCACTGACTAAGGTTAGTACAAGGGCTACCTTCTTCCCCTTGGCATCCCATCAACAGCTGAATCAAAGTCAAAACTGTGATCTTTTATTGATTTGCATGTAGAAGGTTTTCAGATGATGTAGGCTCTGTCTCAGTCCTTCCCCAGTGCCCTCACCCTGTCCACTCTGCCTCCACCCACTGGTGTATTCACAAGGAGAGAAGTGGACTGTGCATCAATACTGACTTGTGACACACCCTAAAATCTCAGATGATCAAAGTGAGACAGCGAAGAAACACAAGGCAAACATCTTATAAATTGGAATTCTCTGTTGGCTGTGGTTTTATCTTGGAATGTCTTTTGTAATACACATTCATAACCACACACTTAAAACGATACAAAGTCTGTCATCTTTGTATGAATCACTTAGCCCATGTAGACTTAGTGACAAGATTCACAGCAGTAGAAAAGTAACAAAACATTCAATATTTCTCAAACCACAATTTACTTCTGTGCTGCCAAGATGTCAGCGCTTGAATGCAGTTAAAGGAAGTGTCGGAAAAGCTTCCCTGGATTATTTTGGGATATTACTTGCAGAGAATGATTGCGTGAGGTTTGGGAGTAGAATAGGGTCAGAGCCAAAAGGCAAAAGATATTCAGGGTGAGTAGGAAATGCATATCCAAGCAGAGAGCACAATGATCATTGTGATTGGACATGCACAACATTCTCACTGGAGGTGAGGTGAACTGGAGGTTGTTTGGAGAGCTGACTGTAAAAGTGAACATTGTTTTGAGTTAAGTGGGTTGGTGGAATAGAGGAACCTTTCCTGTCAATCTTTCTTCATGAACTTCAATTAAATCTACAAGGGTGACGTTCAATATTAGGAAGGATGCCCATTAATGCTGGGTTTAGACGATATTAGCCCGAAAATAGCAGGAGACAGATGTAGGACATCGGGAACGCAATTGGGCGTCCGACACGACAATTGATCGTTTTATCCCGTGTGGTGTATCGTAGTGGACAACAACCAACACCGCAACACATCTGGGACGTCTCACAACGTCCTGGCAAAAAGATTGACATTTTGACCTAATTGCCCTGACAACCACTGCAATCTCACCTGACATCTAGTACCAGTATATGGACTACACCGTCAACCAAAGTGTCCTGCTCCAGACAGGTTCATCCAACATAGCAATAACATCCACCCACATGTCAAGTTCATGTGTGAACAGGAAGAGGATGGCAAGCTACCATATCTCGACACCTATGTTTAAGACTGATGAAAACAAAGACTCCAACCACCATTTACAACATTAAAGACTAGTGGTGAGGACCCTCCTACAAAGAATATAACAGAACAGAGAGGGCCAATGGTTACAAAGAGTGGATGATGAAAATCCCACCCCAACTCAAAACCAAGATGGACACTGCACAATTAAGGGTTACCATCTAGCCAAGATAGAAGGAGTCAACACCTTAAGATCTCTACTAGTAGACAGGACCCACCTGAGAGGAAAACTGGAGTGGTGCATGACATCACATGTGACTATGCTATGGGGAAATGGAACATCTACTGGCAAAGAGTCAAAGGTCATCAATCATGAGTGTGTGGACTGATGGAGAAAGATCAAGGAGGACATTCACATCCAATGGCAGAGACTTTTCCAAAAAGGGGTTACAATCTTCCCTCAAATACAACCACTAGTCATCACGTACATTCCTCAGTAAGGAATGTACTGAACCATCTCCAGAACTGAGCAACTGTCTCTGCTGAAGATAACTACGAGATGTGGTTGAAAGGAAATTGTCTTTTTGTTGAGGATTTTTTCTTCAAGATATATTATTCTACATGAACAAAGCGGATCGTGTTCTGCCTCATACCTCCTCCACTAGACCTCCACTTCTTTCACTGCTGAAAAAGTTAGGCCACTGAAGAAAAGCAGTAGTTACTGTGGAAACTTAAAAAAAAAGAAAGTCAAGTGTAGAGTAATCAGTACCTGCGAATCAGATTTAGCATCTACCCATATTTGCATCTACCCACATCCATCCTCCTTTGCCTATTCTTCACCCATGAAGTGGCTGCGCTGCTTAAGTCAGGCAGTCCATAATCATAATGCATTCTACTTAAGTGTGGGAAGGTGAGTAATTGCATGGATAAGTGACTGTATATGTTTGTTGCGCGTGTGGGGGTTTTCAGGGACATGCATTTATCAATGATAAACTAGATGCAACTGTAGGCAAAAGACGCACACATACACATACTCACACAAGCGGTGTGAAATAAGTCTATTATGTTGGCAATGATAGCTTTGCTGTTCGCTCTTGGCTTCTGTTCAGGGCCAAATAGCTGTTATTACTACGTGGAAGATAACAGGAACACAAATACACAGGGTGAGGAATATAGAGCAGATAATTGTTGAGGTCAGCAGGATTGAGGCTGGTGTAATGGAATGATGGGAGATGTAAGGGCCTATAGAAATGTGAGGGGCAGAGCCCTACAGATTCAGATGTGACCTACACATTATGCTTGATTTCATTCTCTATTAGGCTTGAGTTGAGTACACAGTACACAAATGTGCATTTATGAATTTTTTAAAAAGGAGCAATCCCCAAGGGATCATAAGGACATTCAAAAGAGGTCCAAAATAGACCTAAATCAGACCCAATCCAAACTGCAGTCGACCCATACAAGCCCAAATAGAGAAATAACACCAACACAGGCAGCAGTATGATGTGCCACCAATAAATCAACAGCAGCAGTCACAAGAGTAGCATATCATTTTTTCATGCATTTCACAGTTCACACTCTGTCATACTTTAAAAAACAAAATGTTCTCCTGTGATGACTATGACGCACATGTCAGTGGTTCAAACCTTTTTTGCTTTTCATCCCCTTAAATGATAGGCTTGTGTTAAGAGTCTACAGCCATGCTTGCAGCTCTGTGAGGCTGTACTTAGGTGGTGCTTTAAGCTAAATGCTAATGTCAGCGTGCTAACATGCTCACAATGACAATGCTAACATGCTGATGCTAAGCATGGTAATGTTTACCATGTTCACCATGTTAGGTTAGTGTGTTAGCTAACATTTGCTAATTAGCACTTAACACAAAGTACAGCTAAGGCTGATGACATTTTGTAGGTATTTGGTCAGAAATATATGACAAATAAGTATTGGACAAATCAAAATTTGACCTGATGATGGCACCAGATGTAAAGTCAAGGAATCACCAAAGGGATTACAACTCATCCTCAGGTGGACATGAATGTCTGTACCAGATTTCATGACAATCCATCCAATAGTTGTCATTTTACTGAAAACCGCAAATGTCAACTTCATGATGGCACTAGAGGAAAGGTCAGAGGATCACCATAATCAGTAGGATACATCCTATGGGAACCATGAATGTCTGTACAAAACTTTTTGCCAATCCATGTTGTAGAGGTTGAAATATTTCAAAGGATAACTGAACTGCATATGTGAAAAAAGTTGTATAAAGCCTTTTGTGGCTCCATAGGGAGGTGTGTGATAAAATGCATTAAGTGATTGAGTCAACACTGAGTGGAGTTAGAAAGATGTACCAGAACTCCATAGGCCGCTCCTCATCTCTGCTTGAGGCTACATTAGCTGTTACTAGCATAACACACTTAAATCTCTGACCAAACTGTTGGTCAAGTTGCATTATGGGTAATGTAGATGCCAGGTTTTAACAAGGAAGAAGAATGCATTGAGTCCGACAATGCTATAAGAGTGCAATGTTATCATCACTGGAGTACACATTTAAAAATAGAAAATGACACATTGTGGTTTAACAAGCAGCCAGCCTGTGTTTTGGAGGTTTTAACGGACCATCAACAGATAGCTTTCGTTAGCCCCAGTGACTGCACAAAGCAGCACATCAGAAGTCCAGACCTCACTGTGAAGCTGTGGGGTTCACACATTCTCTTACTCTGAACGAAACCAGGTGATTCCTGAATGTAGGTCATGGTTAACATTAGCAAGGCAGCTAAAAACACACATCATGTAAATACGACAAGGAGCCACATCTCTCCTCTTTTGGTAGAGGCCTTCCCACACCTCCCACCACTGTGCCAAAAACTAAGACGTCCTGGTCCAGTCTTTCCATTAAACACAGAGAGACCAAACCCTTTATTAAAATCCTGCAAAGACAGCGAACAAGCAGACCCCACAAAACGTCAACATAACAGAGCATAAATCGGATTAGCAACTGTAACATAATTATGCAATTTCAAAAACTCGTTACTGATAAAAAAGTAATCACATTACTGTAATGTGTTACTATGTGATGCGTTACTGCTCAACACTGTCAGCCATACAAATTACGCAACAGGGCAGTGAGAAAGCAACTGCTTTCTTTCTTAAAATGTGTAGCACACATGTTCAAAGAATTTTTGAGTGACTTTGTAGGATCATGAACTGGTGTTACATGATTAAATTAAAGATTAACCCAGCCTCAGCTCCTTAGGCAAATCAATTACTTGCAGAACTAAGGCGAAGGACTTTCTGCTTTTAATATTTTATTGATCTTCATAGTGAAATTATTTTTTTCCCTTCAGTCTGTGATAGGTTTTGCTTTCTACTCCATCAGCAGGTGGTATTATGCAGGATGAGCTACAGAACAGAACTCCTGATACCTGGCAGGTACCAAGAGTCAATATCTGGTTCAAGGACAGATGACAAAACTAAAGCTTGAACTGGGGTTAAGCAGTGTAAAGCTGGTTTTCATTAGAGCACCATAACTATCCAAAGATGAAATGTCTGTGTCTGACGTGATACAAACAACGCTGAATCCTAGATTAAGACTGTGCCTATTATACAATAGAGAAAAATGATAGGTGATAGTGACATAACTTCTTTAATTCTGACATTTTTAGAAAACTTCTAGCAGGGTGGAGCCATGCTTGACAGAGATGCATCAGTGCAGGAAAAGCAGGATAAGAAGCTCTTTCCTACAACATTTTCATCATGGACAAATGTGAATGACTTGGATGCTAATGCTGTCTCATAAATAATTCCTCTCAAAGGTCTCCTATGCCTATTGAATTACTGATTGGTACTGTGCAGTGAGGTTTTGACTTTGTTTATAAAGATGGAGAGGCAAAGTTGTTGGGAATTGTAATTACAAAATGCAACTAATGTTTCAGTAAATTACAAATTACAGTAAGAAACAAAATTTCCATCTCACGTCAAATGTTTTGAAATTTAAAGCGTGTTCTGAATGTTTTTTTCGGAGTGCAAGGACAGTAAAAGAAGGTTACATATATAACCATTGTTCTCTGAGTGAAGAACCTCTCCATCCAAGGGCAGTTTCCATATATGCCACTATATGCACAATGCCCTGTAATAACCCCAGGCCTAGTCTCAGTCCCAGGAGGTATCTTTGCAGTGGGTTCAATGCAGTGAAGCCGATAGAACGGCCTGAACTGCTAATGCCCTGAGCCCTTAGGAGACTCTTTCTCCCAGTGTGCCTTCCCAAGTAACAGTTAGATCTTCTCTGTGAGCATCATTAATGCAGCCTGAGAATCCACTGCTAGGCCCAGGAGCTGTGTCCTCTAAAGCATGTTCAGACATAGCAAGGCAAATTTTAGACACAGTGGGACTGCCATACAAAGTCAATGATACGATACAAGTGTGCAAATGGATTCAAATAGGCTGTGGGCAGTGCAAACTTAGGTGGATATGTCTCTGTGCAAGTTGAAAATGTTTTAACTTTTAGCTAAAGATTTGTGCTCATGCTAGGACTCTATGAATCAAGAGGAGAGAGGAGAGACAAGAGGAAAAAGGGTGGAGAAAATTAATGGAAAGAACTGGATTTCCTGGTGACTTCTGAGATCAGTCTGAGTTTCAGCTGTCATACAAACATAAACACATAATTGGTGTGTGCATGTTGCCAGTTATCTACAGCTACCATCCGTGCAGACGGTACATTGGCTGGTTGGGGGCGAATAAACTTAGCCTGCACAAACGGTCCAGTGGTTAAATACATGGGAATAATGCAAGGCAGAATTTTGCTCTGAATTCTGGTTGAGCACTGGTTGAGGTGGTGAATTCAAAATTTTGACTGCCCACATTTTGCAAGGCTCAGTAGATTAATTAGAAATGTGTTAAATTCTGTAAAGTTAATAGTTATTAATAGCTTATCCTGCTTAAGGTTCAACTGTCACCCCAGTACCTATGGGGCATAAACCTCTATTCAGTGCAATAAATCAGGTAAAACCCTCATTGGCCCCATTATGGATGTCATTAAGCAGCTGGCAGGGTCCTGAATGCTGCCTACACTCACCAAACTTCTTCCATCACACAGGTTTTTATAGAAAGATTAGCCAGCTCACCAAGAGAAAACCAACCACCTCTGTAGGCAACTATATCTGTCTCATAGAGGGTAAGTAGCAGAGGCTGTTTCTCACATACAAACATCAACCTGCTCTTGTGGAATTAAAATAATCATTGAGAGTTAATGTTGGCACACAGGTGCTTTTATACAGTGCACTGCCTCCCACAGATGGTTTGTCTTATTGTCACGTGATGTTGTATGGACAGTCCCTAGATATATGGACAGTGTGACTGAGTGGAGAGAACATGTATGTTGAGGTAAAGGGATAGAATAAAGAACAGTAGAAATATAGTTTCCACACTGCAGCTTTCACAGACTGTATGTTGCACAAAACTTTGTAATGCTGATTGAATTAGTAATGCTTTCTTTGAATAATTTCACAGAAGTCTTTGTGATGCCTTTTGAATTAGTAATGTGCTCCCTATGAGCTGTTATGCGAAGTAAATTAAAGCATTTTTCATTTTATCCCTTCAGAAATTCTCTTTGGTTTCAGTGGTGTTTTGGTTGTCTTTCTTCTTTCCTTGTTTTGTTGTTTGCTACTATGTCTTTCTTCCCTTCCTCCCTCTTCTACGGTGGCCCTGAAGGTCAAAACACAACAACATTACAAAAAACACGACGACATTACACAAAACACCGGCTTTGCGGTTATGCTGCAGCTCCCTCGTTTGCAGTTCTGACACAAACTTCTTGCATGGGCGGGTTTTATCAAGGGTGCGTGCCCATTGACTAATGAGTTTTTGAGTGACAGCTCAGTGTCCCAAACGTTGTTTAGTGCAGCAAGAGCGAGTTTTGGTTTTGGCGGACACGGACATCCCACCGGCTCTGGGCATTCACTACCCTCTAGTTAACGTTACAGGACTCCTAAAAGATTAATAAAGTGTAAGTATTGATCATATATGTTGTCTGTGCTGTACTAGACATTTTTTTGTTCTGTTGTGTTAAGTTAGAAGCAAAGCTAAGCTTTGCTATTTAAGTTAGCTTTTACCTAATTAATGTTAGCTAACTTGCTATCTGTAATGATTGCTAGCTGATGATGGTTAGCCTAACTGTTAGTGAGTGCTGTGTGTGTGTGTGTGTGTGTGTGTGTGTGTGTGTGTGTGTGTGTGTGAACACACGCAGACGGACGCGTGTACATGACCGTACCGGCCTGTTTCCATTTCTGGTTAGATATGTAAGTGCATGCGATGAGAACTTTTGTCAAAAATGACACTAATTTGCGAAGGGAAACAGTGGCGGCTGAGTGAGGCACCCAATGGAGCTGTCCCATTTTTATCTTAACTGTCACCTTCTCCTCTCTGTAGAACAATGTAACATTGTGACCATTGACCTGAGCAGGATCCAAACAGACCAACGATGCACATGGGCAAGCTGGGTCAAGGGATCACTGTGTCGGTCGGCCAGTCTGTCTGTCCAGTACTTAGCTCCAAGAAAACATCAAATCTATTGCCATGAAATAATTTGGTGAGCACATTCATTCTCATTCTGAACCCTGTTAATAGTGGTGATCTCATGACCTCTCCAGTGGTGCCACTGTCAGACCAAAATGTCAACTTTGCACAAAAAATATCATAAAGTGAGTTTGATTTGTATATTTGGTGAGCACATTCATACTCCCCAAAGGAAAATTTCTCCTAATTATGATGACCTCATGACCTTTCATCTAGCGCCACCCTCAGGCCAAACATTTGACTTGTAAACATCTCTAAATGTTGCAAAGTGATTTGGATTCCACGGCATTCTACAGTCATGCAGTGCCTCGAAAGTCTGAAACTTGAAAAGGCTTTCCAGACCTGAAAATTTAGGAATGAAAAAATATTTTGTACTTCATCGACATCATCAAAAATGACATAATATTAAATGGCTATATAATTAGAAAATCTGAATCTAATGAATGGAATGCCACGGAGGAATTGTGTAATTACTTCTCCTGTATCTCTCTCTCTTATTTATGCCTCGCTTCACCTCTGTCCTGCTTCATCTACTTCTCTATCCTCCCTAAAAATTATTTTCATTGAAAAAAAGTTAAAATAATTACATAAAAGTTTTAGAACTGACTTGACAAATAAATGTGGGAACATACGTGTACGTGACATCTGTTTTTCTGTTGTATCCATATGAAGAGCAATTCTGCTGCACTCAGCTGCAAGGAGAACTGTGATGCTAAGGCAACTTTGTGAGGGACTACAACTTTACGGCCTAATAGGTGTCATGGAAAGGAACAGAGTGCTTTGCCATGGCCTCTTCGTGGCTGGTGATAATTATAAGGTAAGCTTCCATGGTCTCCTGAACCAGAGGCATATTAGCTCCTATGTGGCTCTAAATATAATAGGCTTGAGCTCTTAATACCACTGAAATAATTGTATGTTTAAGAGGAATAAAATGAGGTTGATACATGTGAAATTCTTGACCAAAGTCATATAATCTTGTACTAATATTTTTCCTTTTCCTTGATGTGTTTTTCAGGTGGATTCATACTACATTGTGTCGCACTTGGCCCCAACGATGAGCGTAAGCGGTACACAGAAGCATGCAAGAGAGGCACAAATCCTAAATAACTTCCAGGATTTCCTGCAAGAGCTTGAGGGTAAGTGTTGTTTACACCATAAGCAGAAACCTGCTGATAAATTGAGAAATATACAAGTATGAAGAATATACCGTATAGTATAAGACAGAGTTGGAGGCTTTAGCAAAGCACTCATCCACTCTTATTTACTTAATTTTCTATTACTGTGCTTGGTTCACGGTTCACGTTTATAACTCTTATTCTTCCACCTATTCCACCTAAATTCTGCACTGCTATGCTTTTGAGCAGTTTAACCTATCAATGCCTACTACTTCCAGTACTACTGTTAGAACTACTGCTGCCATTACAGTATTAGTTCTGCAGCTGCTACTACTCCTATTACTGTTACTAGTACAGCACTACTGCTGCTGCTACTACTACTGCGCTGTCAACCACCAAATTGCTGAAGCTTCAAATAATGAAATACTTTTTATACGTTTGAAGCCTTTCTAATAAATGAATCTTTTATCTTTTAATAATTAAGCATGCACACAAATTACTTAAGAAAATATAACCTTTTCCAGTTGATAATAGTAACTGTGAGCAGGATCTTAATTAATTTGCAGACCCATAATAGATGCTGCAAAGTAATATCACATCTTTGTCTGGTTTTGTCCAATTGTGTTTAGCTATTTTGTCATTGTCTCATTTTGAATTTCCCCAGATGGAACTGCTGAGGATGAGGATGCACTTTCTGTCCCTGAAGTGATGCAACGGTTGACTGGAGGTGAGCCACAGGTGTTTGGAGCATCCCAATGTACCACAGCTGCTCTGGAGAGAGGTTTCCTTCAGTTCTCATAGGATGCCTGTTCCAGCTATCCAGGAAGCACTCCAGGTCAGACTTCAGCCGTGGGAGGAACACATAATGCACACAAAAGTGGTGCGTCTCGTCTGAGAGGTCAATCAGTCGCTCTTCTTCCATTGTATATAGTACATCATAGTAGTTACAGGTGACAGTTGACCACACGTCACACCACAGCCTCTCTATTCTAAGAATTTACTGAAAAAAAACAAACGGTTCACGGAAAGTGCTCATGTCAGGTTCTGTTCTAACTGATAGTGGTGGCATTTAACTTTGATTGTGGACACTTTTGCCAGCAATGAAGCTCCCATGTCCAGTTCCTCACACAGAGAACATGCATCAGGCAATGTCCACATTTTCCACCCCCTGGTCACCTCGTACTCTAAAATAATTTAAACAGTCATCATGCATTGTGCTGGGGTGGGGTGGGGTGGGGCCCAGGGGATTAGTCAATAGTGAAGCCCACTAGAGGGCATAGCCAATACAACATAGAACAAAGAAAAATGGCCCATTAGCAGTACTTGATGTACTTCCTACCTTGAGGGCCATCCATATTTGCGGACACCATCCAAGAAGAAGGAGAACGCAGTTGAGGCTTTGTTGTTAGCAGCAGCATCAAGATATAGAATCTATGTAAAAAGGATTGGGGAGACAGAATTCTATATCATGAAGTCTCATCACTGAAACATTCGTTTTTAGTTTCTTTTGTCAAGACAGGACTTTGACCCTTCTTGAGAAACCGTCAATCCCACCAAATATCATGATATTAAATCTGAGGAGAAGAAAGTACATACAAGGCATTTTTCCTGCATAAACTATTGCTCTATAATAAAAACTGTATATTATTATTTTATAATAGATTACCAGAGTGTTTTCATGCCAGATTCGCTCGCGCTGGGCAGAAAAAATAGATGCCGAAACTATTGCTGCAGAGCTCCGCGACGCATCCACCTCCTGTCTGAACCTGACATGAGACTGCAATTAGGCACAGCTGTGTTTTGAGCTAAAACGTCCGCATGCTAATATGCTCACAATGATAATGCTAAAATGCAGCTGTTTAGCAGATATAAAGTTTCAAAATAAACAAATACACGGCTCGCACACTGCAGGCCTCAAATATTCGTCCTTTATTACACCAAGGTAACGTTTCAAGCACAGCTGCTCTTCATCAGACTAAAGTGGCAAAGTACGGCGCCATCTTAAATGTACACATGATACAGTCACATGACGTGATCGTGTGAATCAGGTCTCTAGTATGACATTGCAGTAGCATATTTTGCACACATATTTATATATCTACACATACACATGAATATCTGTACAAATATAACCGCAATACATCTAATAGCTGTTGAAATATGCTACTGCGATGTCATACTAGAGACCTGACAGACTAACATTGCTGTCCATAGAGCCGCAAACGTGGCTAGAAATCTGGAACTATCTTTATCTTTTAGCTCCACAGTTTCATCCACCTGTACAAAAAAGCAACTCCTTCTCATAAAAAAAGCGAATTTTATGGTACTTGTTGTAATTTATAATAGATTGTAGGTGTCATAAGTTCTTGGCTGTTTTGTTGGAGTTTCAAGAAATGTTGGCAATTCAAAGACCATTTCTCCAAAAAGGTTAAATAGAGCATTTACATTAAGAATGAGTAGCGACAGAGTGAATTAGTCCGACTGGAAGGGTTTCTGCAGTGTCTGTGAGCTTGCAGGCGAGGCAGCTGCTGTGTCAGTTGCGTCCTAATAGGATCATGTGAAGACTCAACCTGTCATCCACTGGATACTACAGAGAGAAAAAAAGAGGCATGTATTAACTTGGAAACCTTTTGAAATTTGCTGCAAACCGGACCTACATTCTTTTCTCATGCCCTCACAAAGCACTCAGAAGCTTGTCCTGAAACATCACACTTGCAGCTTGAGTAACCCGACTGCTGAGAATGCAAATGATTTCCTATATCTTGTTGTTTCAATTTAACAGTGCAGGGTCCTGTTTCACACTTCAGTGCTCAGTTCGATTTTGTTATAGAGATTAAGATTAGCCTTATTCAGAGTGAGATCAGAGTACAGCCATCATGAAGGGAAGGCGCAGATGAACAACATGACACAGCTTTAAGAAGAGTTTACAAGGTAAAGTAAGTTCAGTTAAATATTTATTACCAAGAATGTTAATTACCTTATGCCTACTTAAATGGAGTGCATGCAGCACATGAAGTGGCTATGATGTTGAATATGTATCCTGCAACTAGTGTGGCAGATGGTAAGGAAACAGACAGGCGGTCTTGTTATAATAAGGTGAAAATAAGGTGAATAAAGATAGGTAAATACATACCACTTATTTAATCAACTTTGTCAAATTCATTCTCAATTTTTAAGTCAACATTCCAGAGAAGTCCTTAAGTTATAATCGTAAAGATTGCCATGAAATCAAACCCAATTTTTGATACTATTCATGGTGTACATTTTTTCAGCAATAGCCATTCAATGTATTTACATTCTAGAATTAACTCTATATAGCAGTTTTCATAGTGAGCGGTGGAGTCCGCCATTCCTGCGCTGGACTCAAATGTAATCCAATGTTACTCTTTGGAACTTTATCTTATTGATATCAGGCTCAATGATATCACATTAAAAGCATTCAACTGATGAAACACAATGGGAAGCAATCACACATTTGTGACCGATGTTGGTGCTGACAGCAAATTATTTTTCCATTTGTATTCAGCCAAGCCAAGCCATGTGATAGATATGTATTTACCAGTATCCACAGTTCACTATGCACTTCTTACATTTGTTTCTGCACCGTGTGTTCAGATCATCACAACAGGCATGTGCCAACCTGGTTTTAAATAGTGTCAGGGTCACAGGTTGTCATTTGTCATTTATTGATTGGTTGTCAATCTTCAATATGGTCCAGTGAGGTCCAGGGAGGAGAGGAGAGTAGAGATAGATGTGTGCTGCAGAAGAATGCATGAGCAACTTCTCGCTGACAAAGTGATGGAGAATGAATGCTAACAATCATCCCTTAAGTGTTTTGGTTTAGTTTCTGTCTGCATCTATTTGTTAACCTAAGTGAACTGAAACCAGGTAAAGCGTGTGATCCTTTTCATGTTGACTGGCAAGCGAGGCGTTCAGGTTGTTAGTGGCCTGTTAGTAGCTGGTAAAGCCATTATGCTCAGTGGTAATCAAATCTCCTAGAGCTAAAATCATTTTACCAGTACTTCCTGTGTCGTGACAGTGGTGTGATAACTGCAGCCATTCAGCACAAAGTTCTTTCAGACACTTTCAGACACAAAAGTAACTTAGATGATGGCTACATATCTGTCTTGAGTCATAATGACAGTAAACTGTCGTAGATAATACGCAGTACCTCGCCGTTTACAAGATTGTTGTGACTCCAGGTGGCTAGCTAGCTCTGGCTATCTTATAGTGATTCTAACAAGAAAAATACATTTAAAAAAAGATTCTACACACTGATCCCAGCTCTTGGTTTGTGTTTATTGACGAGGTATCATCTCTGGTTACGAGACATTGACTGAACTAGTGTGCGGATTCAGCCTGTCCCTGCCATGTAGCCAGATAGCTAACGCTAGCCAGCCAGCTGTCTGCAGATATTAGACTGACGTCAAGAAACACAAACAGCAGGAGCAGAGGAATTAGTTTGCTGCTTTTTCTGCCCTATCCGTGCATAAACTCATTATGTGTTCTACTTATGGCTGTATGCAACAACCCATCGTTTTTTAAATATGCATAACGGCAGTCTTGTAAGTAGGGCAGGTGCAGTGTTGCCAACTCTCACGCTTTTGGCATGTGACACACACTTTCACGTTCAGTGTCACGCTCTCACGCTGCCGAAACAATTCTCACGTCAAAACACTCCGACAGCAACAGGTGATGAACAGGTGAATGTACGTACTGTTGGTTATGTACTGTAACCCCCATTCTATGAGTATGGGCTCTTAAATTACTCCCTGTTTGATCCACGATATGTGCGCGATGCTTATCGCGTGTTGATTGGACAGCTGCTCTGGCAGAAAACCCTGCGTGGAGCCCAGAAGGCATTCAAGCAAGTCAGTGAGTGAGTGAAAGAGTGTGTGTTCATGTAAATATTTGGCTAAGTGAGTATGTGTGTTTGTCTGTATGTATTGGCTATGTGTCTGGAATAGGATAGGTTCTTGTGTTCTTTTGTTTCTTTTTGTTTATTTCTGGTTCTTCACATTCATACATTCAATAAAATGGTGTAGTTTTGATATTGGAAACACGTCTTTGATGTCTCTGATTTTAATTAGTGAATGAACCTGTGTGCCCTTTATTGGGTTAGTGTGTCTAATACTGTGAAATTGTGAGTATTTCCCAGGGTGAAAATCCCGGGGTGGTGTAGTCAGGCTATATGCTTAATCTTAGAATATAAGGTCCCGCTCCCGCCACATGTGTAAGGTGCATACTTTTTTAAACCCTGATAGTTAATTGAGTCCAAATATGTGCACGTGATAAAGTGCGCGTGATTAAGCCCATGGGCCATGGCATCAAAATCTCACTCCAGCCAGGTACCCAAACCCTTGCACATTAAGACCTAAAAATGATGTTTTCGCCTGTACTACCTGTTGATTAAACCATGTGTAATCATATTTTAGTCATGCCATATTAAAAGCCATGTCATTCAACTCCATATGCACCCCAATCAGTGATGTCACAGCTGTTATTTTCCATGAGCTGTCGGTGGCAGCTCTCTGTCCACCCGTAAAAGAAATAGTGGGCTGCAAGACATCACTGTAGCAAATCTACAGGTAGATAATTTACAATCTATGTTGAAGACTGAACTGTTGAAATAAATTATTTGAAATCTTTTCATACTTCGTTCCCAATGTTCCCAAGACAAAGTTAAGTCTGAATAGACACTTGAACAACAATTTGATTAAAGTCATTCAGAAAAATAACAGTGTGAGGCGGTTATGAAAGCGTTTTATTAAGAGTTCCTGGAACTAAGCTGTGAGAAAACTGATCCTAATGTTTTATTAGTGTGCCTCTGTAGATGTATACATTTCCATACTAATTTTGTTTAAATTGATTTCCATTTCTATTACAGCTAAATATGTTTGTAGTGAGATAAAGTGACAACTCTGCCTGTGTCTTCTCCCCCGTACTGACCTCTGCTGCATGATTAGCCGCTGTGGGACTTCATCAGTCCGGCTATTGATTGCGGATCAGCTTAATGAAGGTGACATTTCAACCCACCAGTCCGACCCATGTCATGCACTCCCCGAGAGGCAGGAGTGAAATGGAGAAACAGGAAGTAATTGATGGATCTGATTAGCTGACCAATTTGTCCTGTATCCTTATATACCATAGATGTGTTTGTGTGTGAATGCGTGCGTGAACTGTTTATGGTAAAGAGTGTCCAAGAGAGTTATCTAACTGCCTTCAGTCAGTTTGAAATATTATATATCAAAACATGACATCCTCTATAAATGATGCAGGAAACCTTTAAACCAAGATGCATCATCAGCAGCACATAGAATTTAAAACCGTCAGTATAGTTTGAAAAGCTTGGCTTACATAACTCACATTAAAGTATTTTAATCTTGCAACGCTCCCATCTCAGCCATAAGTGGGGGTTTTTTGGTAACACAATCAAAGATACAGTGTATTTTGTCCAATAATAAGAACTGAGATGTAATGTTTCAGTTTTATTTTCAACTTTTTATTTTGACCTTTTATTGCCTTCACTATTTTGCATTTCAGCATTGCATTTTACACTCTGGAATTCGATATGAAGACACATCATCCATCCCAGTTTTGTCACAATCTGATCAGTGGAGACATCATGTTTGATGGATGGATGGACAAACGGACAGAGCTTGATTTATAGCATTTCAAATGTAATGTGGCACCAAAATGAAAATTGAAATATGAGTATTTTGTGCATGGCTGCTGCTTGTGAAATCAGTATATTTCAGGTATCAGTTCAAAACAGGTTGATTATGTTTAGCACAAATTTCATAATACCAATATTACTAGAACTAATTATGATAATTGCTATGTATTTTGTTGGTCAAGAGGGGCAGTTGTGCAGACTGTACACTGCACATCCTTGCTTGGGCTACTCCATAACACCAGTATATGCAGTACGATGTATGTTTCTGCCTTAGAGAAAAACACTATGCTTTCTCAGACCACAGATATTGTTCTATAGTATGGTATCAATATGCAGAAATATGACAATATCCATACTGGATATTTGGATATTGTGACTATTGGACTCACTTCTAATCTCCCATCTGCCAACTTAACAGCCATTTAATGCAGTTTTTATGCAGGCTGTTTAAACTGGCACCTGTCTCAGTGTGAAATGTGGTTGTAAAAAAAATGATGATGAGTCAAACCAACTGCGGGGAGTTTATTTGATTAGTCTACTTATCTGTCCACACATGAGCTCCACTTTATTATTCAATTCAAATGCACTTCTCTTCATTGGATCTTCATTGGATCCTGCAGTAAACCCAGTCACTCAGCTTTGATCTTCACACTACTGACATCCATAAGGGCCGCCATCCAGATCTCAGTCACACGCCACCTTCTGCTCCTGCTATACGGGAGCATCACAGAACCCATGCTCCTCTACTGTTCCACATGCTCACTGTCACCAGCAGGAACAAACTCCTTAAAATCACACACAATGCCTCTAAAATCATTGGTCTCATGACCCCAGCCAACACCTGAACTCATGCTTCACTCTGCTCCCATCCGGCCGCAGATACAAATCTCTGATCGGTAAAAAAGCACGCTACAGTAAGAGCTCTGTGCCCTCTGCCATCACTGCCCTCAATAAACTGTAGCAATAACACTCTAATGGACTCATGTTCTTGTTACTGTACTGTGTTCCTTGTGCTGTGTTAGTTTGATTGATTGATGTTCCTTAATTGTTCTGTTTGTACAAGCTGTGGAAACAAATTTCCTCTAATGGAGGGCAATAAATTATCTATCTATCTATCTTCAGTATTGCAGAGATCAGACACGAGAGCAGCTGACATGCAACAGAGGTCGGAAGGAGGACCTGAACTTCCAAATCCATTACCTCTAAAGTGACTCAGTCCTGTGTGTGCTGAGGAGGCTTTGTGGAAAGCTGACTCTGCGTTTGTGTGTGTGTGTGTGTGTGTGTGTGTGTGCGTGTGTGTGCACGCTCTGTAATCTGCTGAGCCATCGCGAACGCTGGATTGTTTTTCTTTCAGTATTGTGTTTATGTTAATTCTGTTTTCATTTTCCCCAGCAGCAAATGTTGCTATACACGGTAATGGGACCCAGATTGCTGGAGGTGCAACACATTTAACAACCTTAATCTTTTCCTGATCTTTCATATTTAACCCTCTGTTTTGCCAAACTGATTATTTTCATGGTACGATTGTAATACTGCCAAATGTGTTGTGCGTATTGTTTGTGCCATAAGCTATTAATTGAGCAGTTGTGCTTTTAATTAACATTTTAATTTGACCGTGGAGCTCAGCTTAAAAGTGCCTGTATTAAAAAGTAAGTTGGCCCAGGCAACCTGATGGGCACTTCATAAGACAAACTGGATGTCCCTTTATGAGCTGAGTGTGGCATCACAATGCCATGCTCATAAACACTCATCTCAAACATTGTGTGTAAGCCCAGTAAGTAAAACTAGTAAAAATGGTGCATTATCACTATGACTAGGATATTGTATAGCATTTCATTGTTGGTAATGGTGTTTAAAGTCCCCCTCCACTCAAAAACCTGTTTTTCTTCTTGTTCCTGCAGTTGGATGTTTGAGCTTCACTGTACAGAAC
>LKNJ01001722.1:0-12074 GCA_002120245.1 Maccullochella peelii
CTCCCTCATCTTTTTAAGTGGGAGAACTTGCACAATTGGTGGCTGACTAAATACTTTTTTGCCCCACTGTATGTAGACACTTTCCAAAAGAATGAACTAGAGATACAACTAATGATTATTCTCACTATTGGGTTGATTATTTTTCTGTGAATCGTTAAGTCTCTAAAATGTGACAAAATAGTACATTTCCATTCAATTCCCACAGTCCAAGTTGAAGTGTTCAAATCGCTTGTTTCGTCCAACCAATGGGCCAGAGAATGTCTGGCACTTTTGCTTGATGTCTGCACATTTATCTCCTTTGCAAACACCCAATTTATCGACTAAGCTTTCGATCACAAAGACCTTCGTCAGAGCTCTTTTTTGCATCCAGCACACTATTGTATTGTGGTAGTGTGCTGAAGTTTTGCTTGATAGATGACTTAAATGATGAATCAGTTGTCCAAATTGTTGGCGGTTCATTTTCTGCCAGTTCAATAAAGGATTAATCGACTTATGTTTTCAGCACAAATGTGAAACAATCTGTCAGTTTGACTCGTAGGAAAATACTTTGAGACTCGGATTACTCCCAAGTTTTGGACTTAATTTCTCAAATTCTATGAATCCATTTTGGGAAGTTCATCTTTCTGAGTACATCTGAAACAAGAGTCACAACTAGGGACTTCATATTAGAAAGACAGCAGCTGTTTGTGGATTAGAATTCAAAAGTAATGCAGCATTTTAAATCAAATGTTATTTCTTATCCCTATCTCTGTATAAATTCTATAATAATTTACTTTAAAAGACATCATTCTAAATATTTGCTCATTGATTGGTCTCATTTTTTAAAACTCTAAAAAGCTGACAAGAAAATTGAATATAGTCCCACTGCAGATATTCCAAATAAAACTCCGCTGTCACTACAGACAATGTGGCACCTTAAACTGTGGACGTCTCTTCCTTCATTACCGAGCTGCTCTAGCAACAGCTGAATTGCTTCAGCTACACTTAAAAGACTACGCTCTCGCTCCTGTTTCTGTTTCTTCAGAACAATGGAGCGAGAGCGAAGGGGGCTGAATAATTATGGGTGTGGAGATAATTTCATTTAGACAGGATAAAGTAAGAAAAGAGACAGTGAAGGGCGGGCACGGGCTGCTTTAAACAGACAGTGGGCGAAAGAGGAGAGCGACTTTACAAACTTCAGCTAATGGGGCTTTTAGAAATCCCCGACCGAGTGCATCAAAATGCAACGGCTTTTAATTGATCTACGTGGTGAGCAGACATGGATCCACTCAGCTGGCAGGAAGATTAATGAAGATTCCCTTGAAGAGATTACACACGTTACTGTTTAATGTTCAACCAGCATAGTCACTGTTCATGTGATTGTACCAATGCATATGGTACATTTTCTCACCTAAAATGTGCAAAGACACAATCACCCTTTAAGTTCACTGTTACCTCAGTCAGTAGAGTGAAGGTTTGTGGGTTTTTACTTTGACTCAGGTGTGTGTGAACACAGAAAAGCTTCCAGCTGAAACAGGGATGTGGTAGTGAACAGACATGGACAGGGGGACGTGGTGTGTGTGTGTGTGTATGTGTACTGGCCCACGTCAGTTTCCCTAATGGTTATGTTGGCTTACGTTGACCATACTGAAACAGTATGTGGTTTTCATTGTTAGTTTCCAATAAGGGAAGTGACGTCTGTACTCTCAACCACACCAGTTCCCTTAAAATGGTAAATGGACTTCACTTATATAGCGCTTTTCCACCTTAACGGTACCCAAAGCGCTTTACAGATTGGTCTCATTCACCCATTCACACACACATTCACACACCAATGGAGACAAAGCTGCCATGCAAGGTGCTGGCCTCCATCGGGAGCAACTTGGGGTTCAGTGTCTTGCCCAAGGACACTTCGACAAGTGGACAGGAGAAGTGGGGGATTGAACTGCCAACTCCAGGATTGAGGAACAGTCTGCTCTACCTCCTGAGCCACAGCCGCCCGCTTAAAGACTAGCTTGGCTTTTATCGAATGTCAGATGGTGATTGGATATAGATTATTGACATTCAGAGCGTTAGTCTGTTAACAATGTTCATTACATGCAATCTGAGTGAGGGAACAACTGTAGGAGGCGTGACTACGTAGCGTGTGGGTCAGGGGACATGGGGGAGACTGACTGACATTGATTAGAGTGTTTTTTTAATATTTTTTCATGACGTAGACAGGTCCCAACCGACTCTGTCATCTTTGGCCTCGCAGGTTCAGGCTGATTTAAAACAGTAGATTGCATGTTGAGCCATTTTCAACCCATGAAATGCCGACTTTTATAAATTTGGTAAGAGATGCAACCAGCATTGATGCGTTTCGTCACAGTACAGTCATATCATTTAGTTTACAGCTCAAAAAACATGTTTAAGTGTGCAGTACCTCTTTAAGGATTCTATCTGTTAAGATGTACGTATCTTGGGAAGTAGTACACAAATTGATTGTCTCACAAATTGTTCCGTTTACTCGGATGTTCCCAATAGTTTGTCTCAGTACCTTATTTGAGGTGTTGTTTAAGAGAAGTAAGAAGCGTTTCAAAAAGGAAATGAGATGTTTTAGGTAAACAAAGCTCATTATTGAAAAATGGGGATGAGTTAAGAACAAAAGAAATTAATTACTTATAAATTTGATAAAAATATAGCAATAGTATTTTCATTTCATTCATTTATAGGATTTTTTGTTTGTTTGTATGATTAGGCAGAGATTCAGTGACGTCTTCAAATTGCTTCTTTTGTCCAACCAACAGTCCAAAACCCAAAGACTATTCATTTACTGTCATAAATGATCTGCATCCTTCATTTTTATACATTTTCTCTTCACAGAAAGAGAATGACGATTCAGGACAGCCTCCAGCACCCCTGGATCAAGGTTGGGCTCTTTTTAGCTGACTGATGATATCTCTATTTAATTTAAAACATAAAATACATGTTTGCGATCCAGTAAAGTTAAAAATGTTTTATTTGGTGGCTGTAGCTGATTGTTGAAATAGCTTGGTTTTACAAGCTGAATGTTTCCAGTCCCTCGACCAAATGATTCTGTACCAAATTTATCTTGGCAAAAATATTGTCAAGAGATTCATTTATCAATACATTTGTTGTGTTTGTGAAATCAGCCAAAAGACACGCAACAAGCGCTGAGCAGGAAGGAGTCGGCTGTAAACATGGAAAAGTTCAAGAAGTTTGCAGCTCGAAGAAAATGGAAAGTAAGTACTTTTCTGTGATACTGTCTCTTATTTTTACGCACCCAAACTCAAGCTTCAGGAAATTACAGACAAATTTCTGCACATTAACCATCAGATTTACTGGCAGTGCTGCTTTAGTGCTTGTCTCCTTGTCTGTTTTGGTTCATCACGGCTGACCCAGCACTGCTCCCGGTCTGCAAGAAAGTGCTGGGATTGTTTATCTGTGGTGGTTTTGGCGGTGCTGTCACGCCACGTTTCTGTCTCCAGCTCGGCCTGCCGCTAAGAATCTGGCACGATGGCAGCTTCTGGCTTTGCCGTAACCTTGATTTGACTTTGAGCTTATTTATTTCCACATGCAAAACTGACTCCGAAACATGACAAAGCAGAGACATCAATATACTTTGTTAAAGTGAGATTTAAAAAGTGTGTCAGGTTTATGAAATATCTCACCATACTTTCAAAAATAAAGAAAGTAAAAGTAAGAAAATCCAGCTGTAATCGAGGTCAGATTCCAATACAAGCCTAAGACCTTGTGTGATAAAATGATTGCAAGTAGCTGTTGCATATTAATACCTGCATAATTACCTAATTAGCCTGCATGCAAAATAAATAGAAGGAAGTTTGGTTTTATTCCAGAGGCCATTAGACTTGTGAAGAAGAGATGTGTAGAGATTGATTAATGCACTTGCACTTTGTGAACTGGTGTTGGATATTGTCGGCCAGTTACAGATCGGCCACTGCCATTAACCCTTGTGTATTTCAGCCCTTTTTTTTTACATGATCATATTCTGTATTATTTTTATGTGTGTGAATGTAAGTTTTTGTGTATATTTGTGTTTGCAAACTCGACAGACAAAATAAAATCTTGAGTTTTTTGTGCACCAACTCTATACTGTACATCAACATCCAATTTACCAATGCATAGCAGGAAAAAGTCTAGAGGCAAGTCACCTTTCAGTATCAAGGACAATAGGTCATCAAAGAATGAATTATGAGTAAAGTAATTGAAGGGAATTTAGAGCAGAAAGTTGCTTTATATCTACACCTCCCTGCCTGTTCGTGGTCCCCTGAACACGACTTGACATTAACATTGAACCGCCATTCTTCTCTTTTCCAGCAATCCGTCCGACTTATCTCCTTATGCAACCGCCTGTCCCGCTCCTTCCTGTCCAGAAGCAACATAAGTGTGGCGCGCAGTGATGACACGTTGGTAAGACCTGGAGATCTGCTTCTGTGTTGTGCTTAGACTGGCAGTCATAACATCTGAACAAGTATCAAATCACAGGACAGCCAAGATCTTGATCCAAATTCATTCCAGTTGATTGGTTTTGCAGCTGTTAACGCCATCAAGGCTTTAAATTGCATTTGATTTAAACATCTACAACAAGAGAACCATTACTTTTATCTCTGCAGTCCTATCCTGTCTTTAATATAAGCCAAATAAACGTAATTGACAGGAGACCCGACGGCTTAATGAGTTTAAAATTGCAAAGTGCATTTTCTCATTAGAGACCCCAAACTTTGTTACATCTCTGGTATTTCTAACTCGCCAATCTCTGTGAGAATCTGTCAGCTCCTACGTGTAATTGATCCCCCCCCCNCCCCCCCCCCCCCCCGTTAATGTACAGCTCAGTTTGTATGAGTTTGTACTCAAATAGCGATACATTCGAAAACTTTTATGTTATGTGTTGATACCGACAAGCCTGTGAGATGTAAACACTGCAGCCTCTGTGAGAGGCTTAAACATTTACAAAGCATTGCCAGCAGACTGAGGCCGGGCCTGTTTCCTCATCAAAGCATTACTCAGCAAATTTCTTGTGTCTCAGGTGAGCTGGCAGGTAGAAGTAAACATGTTGAGGATGCTGCGCCCCCTGTAATACACAAACAACTGCAGCAGCGGTTGACGTTTACCAGTACAAGCTTTCTAATAGATAATTGTGTTTATTGGCGGAGCAGTTACATGTTTTACTTAAAGACTCCACTCGGAGGTGGGTTTCAGTGCAGAGACTCCTCTGTAAATATTCAACTAAGAAGTTGTTTATGTTCTGTGTTAAGAGGCTATGTATCAGAGGGTGGAAGCAAGTCAGCAAAGGGGATGTGAGAGCTGAAGTATTAGTAGTAGGGCTTCAACTAATGGTTTTTGATTACTTGTTTAGTCTTTAAAATGTGCCAAATTAGAGTTGCAAAGTGGGAAGTTATTTATAGCCCTGTACAATCCTAGTTCTCTTTTTCTGATAACCTCAATGATCCTCAACATAGAAACAGGAGTCATCTTTATGATTTCATGGTACTATAGTTCAGTTCAGTTAAAATACAAGTACAGTCACATAAGACATAATAAAAATTTGTGAAATGGGACACCCTGATAAGCTACCTGCAGCTTAAGAATAGATAGACCAATAGATCAACCCAGACAGTAAGCAGATCTTAGTTAAAACATATGTTTCCTAAAACATTGTCTAAATTTGACCTTAACCCTCACCTGAATAACTACTAAGTGGTCCCAAGACATTTATTCTATCAGTCTAAACATTGGTTAAATAGGCAATATGCAATAAATAGAGACATATGGCAAATGATAATAATAGTACAATTTAAATGGATTTCAGAGTGGTATAATTAGCCTCCAGCCGTTTAGGGTATTCAAGCTTTATTTTAGTAGTAACTGCTGCCTTAATCACTTTTTGAAAACAGACACAGATAATTACGTTTTTATGGTGTTATTAATCTCATTCCACACCTGTGGACCTCTGCAAACCACACTAAAGCTCGTACATTTAAGTTTAGTATAGTTTTATGTTATGGCCATCAGTTTTAATATTTCAACTTTATTTCTAAGACGCCATGTGTTTTCTGTCCGTTTGGTTTGACGGATGGCTTTTAATGTTATAATACTCATGAGCCTCACTGCTGTTGCTATGGAGAAGAAGCCAATCAGAGAGGTTAAACTGAGAGACCCATTTCACAAAAATGATTTGCGAGCACTGCTCACACGCAGAGCACAAATGGTGGCAAAGATTGTTGCTCAGCAATAGCAGATTCATTTTTAAGTCCCACAGGGCTCTTGCATGGTTATGCATGGGAAATATTCTGTTTGTTTTGGTTAAGGAAACGGCCTCAAAGGAATGAAGGAATGTTGCAAATTACAGTTTGCATGTTGCCATTTAGGTGAAACCAACCCCAAAGCTGTAAAAATGTAAATGCTTTGTTGTTGCAAAACATAATCAATGATTTGTTGATATTTCTTAGTTGCTATTGTTCTTCAAATGTGGCTCAACTAATTCAGGGTGAAATAAAGGCAAAATGAGTAGAGAGTTGAAACCATTTGTGCTTGATAAATTACTTAAACGATGAATCAGTTACCACACTTTCTGGCAATTATTTTTCTGTCAATCAATTCCTTGCAACACCAATTAATAGTAAGAGAAACTCACAGATAAAATGGATGACTGGGGGTTAATATGCCCCCCAAAAAAAGAGTTTTTTCGAGAGTTAGCTTGCCAAGGTAACAAGCTTATAAAGTTTATCCACCTGTACAAAACACCTCAAAAATAACTTTTTGAGGGACTTAAGAGCATTACTCATTACCACAGCCAACCCTAGTTTTCCCAGTCGAGAGTTGTAATTGCTCAACTTTTAGTCATAAGACCACATCTTTATTTTCCAGATACCAAACTCCTTCCTTGTTATTTTTTTTATTTTTTAAATGTGAACAGTGTTATCCAGGACCACACGTTTGTGGATGTTTTCTTCTTTTGTTGGAGCGTTTCTTAAGTGGTCACTCACTTACCAGCAGGCTGTTACCAGAAGCCTACTCTGAATATAAAAGACACCAAAGAGAAAATAAGGAAGACTGGTGAAACCTCTCCATCCTGCGTCATGAGCTGCAATTTTCCCAAAAATCTCAAATGACTGTGTTGACAGCGAATCCCCAGCAGGTGGTTTGCTGCACATATTTGTGTTGTGTGTGCAGCTCTCTAAGGTGGTTTAGTCATGGCTTCCCCAGCAGGGAGGTTATGTTGAGGAATGTAGCTGGAGTCTCACGCTTGGCCGAACAAATGCCACATCAGCCTTGCCTCCCTCCTTCCCTCCTCACCTCCCTGCCTTTCTCCTCCTCGTCTCCTTGTGCAGCAGAGCGTCCCAGCTGATTTCTGCGCCGTCCGGCTGACTCTGGCTAAAGGTTATTGGGTCACATGTCACACACAGGAAGAAGGGGGAAAAAAATGCGAAAGAAAAGTCTGTTTGTTTCTGTGTGTGTTCATGCATGAGAAAAAGATGAAAGAGAGACTTGGGGGGGGCATGTGATAGAAAGAATTCACAGGATTACTGTTCACAGGGTTAGATCATCAGAAGACTAACTGTCTTTCCCACCCGTCTAGGATGAGGAAGACTCCTTTGTGATGAAGGCCATCATCCACGCCATAAACGACGACAACGTGCCCGGTCTGCAGCATCTGCTCGGCTCCCTGAACAGTTACGACGTCAACCAGCCCAACAAGGTGACTAACTCAGAGAGAGTGTACATAAATAGTTTTAAATGGTGTTATTTTAAAAGTGTAAAATGTTTCCTATTCCTTTTTTCTAATTTTCCAAACCTCCAACGCTCAGAAAATCAAACACACACACACACATTTTTACAGAATTTACTTCCTCATGATTTGAAGGAATGCCATGCAGCGCAGTCCACTTTCCCACATACACAGACTACTTCAGTGTTGTCACTAAATAGGCCTAGTGGATGACATGGAAGTGTAAAACAGAGATAGCACTGGAAGAGGCCACAAAAAATAAAGAACTGAGACTTCTTAAAGAGCAAAAGTGTTCAATAATAAACACAGACAAGTTCAGGTGTGGCAGTTCCCTCTTATTTAAGCTTTTATTTATATTATAGTTAAAAAGGGCTCACAGTTGCAAACATTTTATGATAGAATAAGTGCAGAGAAGAGCCACACAGTCTTTGTTTTTACACCCAACAACCTGATGGTCAGGTACATATCCACACTCAACAACTCCCTCATTTTCATTCTGCTTGCTGTTTCAATGGAGAGGATACGCTGGCGACGGGGGGGACGTGATGTTATTAAACTCGGTGAAGTGTCGAGGAAAAGAGAGAAATGGGAAGGAGGAGAGAAGAGGAGAGGGAGATATGAGAATATAGCAATATGGAGAGGAGGAGGAGAATAACACTGCAGTTAGTGACAGAGAGCTTGAGAGAGGTTCATAAAGAATGTAAAAAGGCAAGAGAAAAATGTCCGAGCCAGATTTCTAACTTAGTTCTGTGTTTAACCTCAGGAACTGGAACAGAAAAGGTCATCTTGCCATTTTCTTCCATCCTCTTTCCTTTAAATTACTATTTCCATCACCACGCAGACACTCTAAGACACATTAGAAGTCGAAATACTGTCTAAAACCTGAGATGCGTCAATTCTTAAATTCATTTCCTGAATGTCTGAACTTTTGCAGAACTTGTGGGAGAAAGCCTACTTCCCCATATTTTTTTACATGTAATTACGTGCTGTCAGATTGAGGTTTACAGCTCCGTATGTAGCACACATTAAAGATACATAAACACATCTTGGTCTCTGAAAACTGAAATGACAATGTGTGTACATTACAGCACGGGACTCCTCCCCTCCTCATTGCAGCCGGCTGTGGCAACATTCAGATCATTGAGGTGCTGATGAGAAAAGGTGCAGAGATCCAGGCCCATGACAAGGTATGGACTCATCATCTGTTTGGTGTAATCATTGTGGTACAAGAATATAAGAATAAGAACACAGAAACACAAGAATAATGATACTGCGGATAATATACAATTAAAGATAAGTGACAAAACAAAATGAAGTACAACTGGCAACAAGTCAGCACAATCTTACACCTGTTGCCTCTTGTACACCTGGAGTTGTTTGGTATATTGTAAATCATCACAGAGTTGTCAGGATAACAAACATGAGCGTGTTGTGTGCAAAAATTACCGACACATTGTCACCAGATTTCTAGCAGTTTCAGTTTTAAACGGTTACTATTAGCTGACAGTCAACAACAGCAGCAAGAAGTTGGCTAGTGCAGCTCTAAACTGTTCAGAATAGTTTAACTGGGAAGGCAGCATGCTAGCACATCCTCAAAGTCGTTCCAAGTTCTTTGTCAGTAATATGCTGTGCTGTATTTAGAAGGATGTGTTCCTATCGTCTGGCAGCAGACACAGTCCCAGAGCGAGAGTCATTTTTATAGTAAAGGTCAGGGATAAATCCTGGAATTTTCTTCTCTCTTGAACCTCCAGAGCGGAGCCAACGCTATCTACTACGCAGCGAGACACGGCCACGTCGAGACCCTGAAATTCCTGCATGAAAAGAAATGCCCTCTGGACGTCCAAGATAAGGTGACTCGAGTGCCTCTTTTCCTCTCTCTCTCTCTCTGCGTGTCTCACACTCACACATATACATGTGCAGAAACACACACATACTTACTACTACTCACCACACATCTATCAGCAATTACTCATACACCCCTACCCATCAAACCTCTTGAGAAGCATTACTTTGATTCTCCAAAATGCCCAGATACACACACACTCATTCACACTCACCACAGTACACACCTGGGGAGAAAACCAGTTACTCTGGCATTTTATCAGCTTATTTGCTGTTGCTATAGAAACAGGTCTTGCTGAGAAAGTTGTTTGCTTTTGATGCTGGTGCGTAGCCTCGATCACAGAGCTTGCATGGGCAGACGAAATCCTAAAAGCATTTTCCAATCTCTTCAATCATTTTACCCACCGGTGGCGTCCTCTCCTGTCTGTGAACACTGACGCAGAGCACTGTCCTCCTCCACCGGACCAGAGCTAATCTGTACTCCAGGCACTCTCCTGATTATTATCTAGTTCCTGTCCAAAGATCATTAAAGTTTCATCTTACTTTATTACACTGTGACCCTGGAATCACAAGCTGAGGTGTCTGTGTGGAACCAAATGAACCAAATAATTGCCTTATGAGAAAGGGAAAGCCTTTCAACACCTTTTTTAACAAGGTGAATCTTTTCTCTCTTTTGTGTTTTTATGTAATACCCCTAATTAAATAGACCTGTAAAGCTTTTTTCCCCCTCCAACATAAATCTATTAGATGCTATTTTAAGCGGTTCACTTTCCCACCTACAAGCGAACGCGGCGTCTTGGGTGTCGTTTAAGCAGCTTCTCTGCTAACGAGCTTCTGCTCCGACTGGCAGCCATAAAGTTAACGCTGACGGATTGATTCCTAACGAGTCCGGTGTCTGCACGCACGCACACACACACACACACACACAGGACAGAAAAATATGCCTTGTTTAAGTGAAAGTGTTGGAAAGTTTCTGACTCAGCGGAAATGGTGTGACTAACAGGAATAGGCGCTTCACTTGCCGTACCTCAAAGTCTGATGGTTTAAAAATATTTTTCCACAAGAAATAAAATCATAGTGGCACCCCTTAATCTCCTACCTGAAAGGCTAAAATAACTCAAGTCCTATATAAAACCTACACTACATGCAACATTAGGTAGCACATCTGGATGTGAAGACTATTTCTTCTGTTAATAATTGCTAAGTAGTCCACTTCACGGACATTGTATACTGTTTAGTTCTTTGAGGTGTGTTTGTTGGCTTTAAAAAGAAAAAGGAAGCGTGCTTATCTGGATGCCATATATGATGATGATACAACTCTTCACAATAAAACATTTGAAACAAAATAAAATCATAGGGTGTCTTTACAATAGTTGCTTTCAGGCTGTGACTGTATATTTGAACTGCTGATGATTTGTTGATATTGTGTTAATTCTTTGTTGTCTCCTCCAGTCTGGGGAGACTGCTCTTCACGTGGCGGCTCGCTATGGCAACGTGGATGTGGTGAGCTACCTGTGCAGCATCCGGGCCAACCCAGACCTGTCTGACAGGGTAGGCACATGCACATATTCGCATACACACACACACACACACACACACACACACACACACACACACGTGCGTCAAAATGACCCTAGTGGTTTTTTTTAGAGAGACCTTTCTTCAACCAAAAGGACCCAGGTCTTATTCTTTTGCATTCTACGTTTCCATCTCCAGGAGCAGGAGACCCCGCTGCATTGCGCTGCCTGGCACGGATACTCGCCAGTAGCCCGAGCACTCTGCCAGGCAGGCTGCCATGTGGACGCAAAGAACCGTGAGGGGGAGAGTCCGCTGCTGACAGCATCTGCTCGGGGCTTTGTGGACATTGTGGAGTGCCTGGTGGAGCACAAGGCCGATCTAGAAGCGACTGACAAGGTGATCAGCTCTAGTGATACTTCAGCTCTAGTGATACTTCAGCTCAGTAGCGCTCTCTAAATGGATGCAAGATTTATTTTGGCATAACGTAACTTTTATCTGACTCCTGACTTTTCCCTACGACATACAGTGTTTTAAAAACATTGCAAAGACAATACGTTTTATTGTTGATTTTGTTCCTTATTTAGGTATGAGGTAGGTATTGAAATGGCCCTATTCCTGCTGTTTTTTTCACACCCTCCTTGAGGATTCTCAATGGAGGCAATGCTCTTACCCTGCTGTTAGTTTCACATGAATCTGAAACAAACACACAAATGTGTTGAAAATCACGACATCCTATTAAATGAGGGTTTAAATTGTGTTCCGTGTGTGTGTGTCTGTGTCCAGGACGGCCACACAGCCCTCCACCTGGCCGTACGGAGGTGTCAGGTTGAAGTGGTCCGCTGCCTCCTCAGACACCACTGCCACCTGGACCAGCAGGATCGCCATGGCAACACGCCGCTGCACATCGCCTGTAAGGACGGAAACCTGCCCGTCGTCACGGCGATCTGCAGCGCCAAGGCCAGCCTCGACCTCCCAAACAAGG